>JAHWFP010122913.1:84406-95546 GCA_023313725.1 Lithobius niger | reverse complement strand
CACGGAGTTTGCTGTTCAAATCATTAATAAAGTTTAATAGAAGGATGGTTTCTGATCTATTGCATGATTAATAGTAGAAAAAGGCTTTATATACATTCGGATGAGGTTGCTATGGTCGGAGCCCTGAAATAAATACAAGATAAACACTTTTTGGAGAAAATGTCCGGTAAAATTTTATAGTAAGAAAAATGCCGTTTTTGGACAAGGTAGAGTTCATGGGAAGAAGTTACGTTAATAAATTGCTTTTTAAAAGCACTAAGCAAAAGATTAAATGAATCAGCTTGTGTGTAGATGCTAATACGCATTTTAGTTTACAACATTATTGCAGCCGCAAATAATGACAAGAGTGCAATCGAAGTTTTCGTAACAAACCAAAACCGATATTGAAGTTCAAAAAAAACCGTAGAATGCGGGTCCTCAGTACATTTACGTGGTTGAGTGCCGATTGCTACAACAACACTAAGCTAGTCGGCTTTATGCCTGAGAAAAATAATTACAAATTTACAAGTTTGGTTTTTCGGAAAATGGTGATCGATGATTTGCGTGCGGTGCACTCAGTTTGTATCGTTTTTCAAATGGCTGTGGATAATTGTAGAAGATGAAATTTAAAGTCCTGTTTTCGCAGAGTTGGAGACAGAGTTCGTGGCTATTAAGCATTGAAAACAGGGATCGTTTTGAACCATTTTCCTCGGAGTTACACAAAGTTAAAATTGAAAGCTTTAGGAATAGGCCTATAGCGCTACTGAGAGTTAAGAAAAAAAATTTGTTCCCCGAGTTTTTGATCTTTGGTGCCGGGTATCCTAACCAATCAGGATTTTTGGCCAAATGCCTTTACATCTCTTTTGCCCTCGTGAGAGTCGGGACACTGGTTGACCGTAGAGGGAGACGAAGGAGGTGTCACAACGTCTGCGCGAGAAGTGAAGTTTGAAGAACGAGAAAAGGAGGTCGAAGGCGCAGACAATGGAGTAAGCCGAGGAGGCAGTCTGGAGATGCTGGGGACCGGGGATACTTGATTAAAGACGTGGACCGGAGACCGAGGTGTTAAAGACAGGTAGTCCTGCAAACATTGTTCCGAGGCGATGGCATAGGGACCAGGCATCGGGGACGCAGACACAGGGCAGTCGAACGAACCCGAAGTTAGGTGGGCAGAGAGAGAGCATGGCGAAGATGCTGGAACGATGAAGGATGGTGGAGACAATGACGGGGTAGGACCGCAAGAAGACTTCGGGCTCTGGGGACCGGGAAAAAACATCCTACTGAAGCGGCTTTAGGGTTTCAGGTAACCGTAGAGGACGGCGCAGCAGTGGCGACCGCAGACTGAAAGGCTGGGAAAGCAGGCGTGGTCACTGATGAAAAATTCACAGAAGAAGCATTATGGTGAGAGGACGACCGACAAACCGGAGACTGGTGGATGGAAAAGCGAAAAGATGCACCAAGGCGCCTTCACAGTGATAACGGGAGCCGTCAGACCGTAGGTGGGTGACGTGGTCCGTGGGACCGAAGAGCCTTGGAAGAGGAAGACCGTCCTGATCAACAAGGCGGTGCTGCTTGTGAGATGCGTGGAGGACAGTGAGTGAGCTTTGGTTACGGCGGTCACCGCTGCCGGAGGACCGGCTAAGGGGCAGGTACAACGAAGCTATGCAGTCCAAAAGGTGAAGACGACACTTGCCGAATTTCCAAGTGACCGGTTCCCCGTCGTGGGGACCGTGACGGAGATGCACCACAATAGGTCCCGTGGACCGATGAGTGCACCAAAGCCATGTTGAAAATAATCGGAGACAGCGGGAGAGCCAGGAGGACAACCACATGGTGTGGTGCCCTAGGAATAAAGATGATGAATGCTCCGGCTCGAGCGTTTATATACTGAAGCCTGCGCTGGCGCATGAGCATTGAACTATACTTTTTTATATTTACGCTGTAGGGATACTCCTGCCTGGGGTTCAGTTTTGTTTTCCATGATTCAAGAATTGCTATATTTCTCCTTACGGTCGGGCTATTCTTCCTGCTGCCTCAGCATTGTGTTATTGAATGCTTTATGCATTTCTTGTTTTCTGCTCTCACCTTTGCCCACTTGTGCTTCAGTGACCCAAGTTCTTCTGAGCTGCATAAATGCCGTAAGAATATTTTCAGCCGGTCTGCGACATGTTTTTTGCACACTAAAAACGGTCTGCGGGAAGAGGGAGGTGTCTGCGGGTGGCAGCTAGGAAGGGTGTGAAGATGGAATTTTCCATTGTGCAAAATTTTGAGTTAGACCCATTTGGGTTAATGAACAAGTTTCTTGTGAGAACTTTTTTCCAAACCTCGCCCATCCCCAAAAATGCCTTAAGGTCCCCCCCCCCCTTCCCCAATCGTTTTTTTTTTTAGTCAATCGTGAAATTGACTAAAAGCTTCAAATGTTTAAAGAAATCAACGTATTATCCCTTTAAATCTTGGTTGTTATGCAGCAAAATTAACGAAAAGATTAATAAATTTTACGAAATCAACATTTAATTCAACACGATTCATGGGAGCATTTGCAATCGCGTAAAAGTCGGCAATATGATCATTGATGTGCGTAATGTGGATTCAGTCTAGTCAAAACGCTATACCTTTTTCTCATTTATTCTCAAATTTAGTTTATTAGATCGTCCTCCTTCCAATATCTAACATAATTCAAAGTTAAAACTAATTTTTAACCATCACAAAACCTTCAAAACAGATACGCGATTCACGACCGGAAAACGCCAACCGTAGTAACGTCATAACGGACGCGGTAGACCGGATGTTTCAAGCGCTTACACAGTCTTGACGCGTCCACCACTTCGCGTCCACTACTGGGGCTCCAAGAGTCCAGACCTATGCGTCTATTTCCACCGGAACTTCCGTCTTGGACGACAATATATAACTATAGTGATAAATGTCAACACACGTGTTTTCCAGTGGTGAATCACATTGTCCGTTTTGAAGGTTAAAAATTACTTTTAACTTTGAACTATATTAGATATTGGAAGGAGGACGATCTAATACACTAAATTTGTGAATAAATGAGAATAAAATCAGTGTGTTAATGCTAGATTAAACCCAGATCACGTACGTGAATAATCAACTTTTCCACGACGGATTTTGGCCTAAACGACCACCCAAAAACATACGTTCACGTCAGAAATCTTGCAGTATCTTTGTTAACACCCCCTCCACTTTTTATCGATTTAATTTTAGTCGCCCATGGGTGTTTAAAAGGCGATTTACGGTAGCACCATTCAAAAGCTCTCGAAAAAACGGTTAAAATGGTGCATTTGAACATCAAAATCGGTCAATTTTTGGCGAAATTAAGACAAAAAGAAGACCAAGAAAGAAAAAAGTGCAGGATAAATCGTACTGCAACACTGCCAGCCGTACTGCGATGTAGTGTCGCGCGTCACTCTGATTCTGCTACAGGATAGTTGGGTTTTACCTTCGGGGGCTTCAGTGATCCAATATAATACTTAACTGAATAATTGCGGAAATCGTGTATCTGTTAACATGTGTGCATCACTTCTGCATTTGGGTTATGCCCAATAGTGCTTCGGTGATCCAAGGTAATACTTAGTGGTTAAGCGCAGCAAACGTGCATCAGTTTACGCAGTTGGGTTGTGCTCACTAGTTCTTCATTGATCTTATGTTATGTTGAGTGGTTTTAATACCGCAAGTGTGTGTGCATTAACGCAGTTAGGGCCAAACCCTAGTGTGATCTCAGTGATGCTGCAAGTGTTTATGCTTATGCAGCTGGGCTACGCCCACCTCTGCTTCCCTTTTGTGTTCAGTGATCATTGAAAAGTAAAAAGCTTCTCGTCGAATGCTGCAAGCATTTGGCTATGTATGCAGTTGTAGTTGGCTACGTATGCAGTTGTAGTTGGCTATGTCCACTACCACGCCCTGCTTTGTGCTTTATAAAAAGAAAAGAAAATCTTGAATGCCTAAGCATTGAGGTTTGAACCGTCACCTAATAATGCTTAGCTGTAGTTCTGTGCAGCAGTGCTTTCCTGGGAGGCTGTTTACGGTATGTCGTGAGCACGTCTGCTTTCACAGTGTAAGCTCTGCCCGTTTGTGCCTTGTTCTGTAGTTGTTGACGTATACCTTTAACCTGTGTCTTTTCTGCTTGTTTATTCTGCTGTCCTTCATATGATGCCTCAAGTGGTTATTGCCACATTCCATCTTCCCCATTCCTACAGGGAATGTAACCTTGTTGTTCTCGTTTACATTCCTTTCCCATCACACCTTTCTTCGGGGGGCCTCGACATCAGCCTAGCTTTGGGCCCTTCGTCCTTTCCAGCCATGTAGGAACAGGACTCCACTGCCCCCAAAACACACACTCGTTGAACCGATCAGTTGCCTGGGAGAAGTGAGGATAGCCACGCTCACTCACTCCACCCAGCGACCCAATGTGCAGTCTTCCAAGCAGTGCTTTCCGGCCCCAACTCTCACTCTCAATGGCTCGCACGACTGCAGAGAAGTCAGCCGCACTAACTCACTACAACAGCATTGCACGTGCCATCATCGAGCCGCTGCTGTGCTTGGTACGATGCCTGAGGCAGCGCCAATTTTGTTGTGTATTATTGATATGTTGATTGAAAATGTTAAATCTTATTCGCCATTTCTCTCTCGTTCTGTGCCACTGCATAAATGGGGAACTAGAGCTAGCGGTTTGGGCAGCAGTTTAAGAGAGACCTTGGCAAACTTGCTTGGTCAAGCTGTAACACATGCGCAGTCGACCACAGTTACTGCGAGGGATGCTGTGACCCGCAGGTCAACACTCCACCCTCCTCATCCTTGTGTTTCTGTTGATATTTTATGAAGCTCTTTTTTCTCTGCTTGCCTCATGCTATGTTGGGGTTTCTTGGGGATCAGCTTGGGTCCTTTGTCCTTTCCTGCCATGCAGGAACAGACTCCACTGAAGTGACCCCCAAAACACACACTTGATGGCTCGGACAGTTGCCAGGGGAAAGTAGGAACAGCCACACGAACTGACTCCACCCAGCGACCCAATGTGCAGTCTTCCGAGCAGTACTGTCCGGCCCCAACACACACACTCAATGGCCCACACGGCTGCAGTGAAGACAGCCGCGTTAACTTACTAAAACAGCCTTGTACGTGCTGTCATATGAGCCGCTGCTATGCCCAAGGCACCCTCGATTTTACCATGTTTATGTATTGTTGAAACGTTAAATAAAAATGTTAAATCCATTTGCTGTTTCTGTCTTCTGTGCCGATGCATAACCCTTTAACGGGTGTGCCCAAATGTGCCCGTTCTCGCCAGGACGGGAGCGCCTGAATGCGGCCGCGATGACATCACTCTGTTCCAAGCGCTGTAGCACGGCGCCGATTGGTCTGATTGACATGATGTCACTAGTTCGAAAGCGGACATTTTGACTTTTTCGTACATGTGCTCGTTTTCTATTTCGGACCAAAACTTCTAATTTTTTTATCAATTTTTGAAGTTTTGACAAGTTTCTAAACGTGAATGTAAGGGGCAGCAACGCTTGTACGCGATTTCTGTGCTACGATAGCGGCATAATGGGACTCCGATTTTTTTGGATTTACTGACGACGAAATTCGATCTTCCCGCGTCAGAGTAGACCTTACCGAAATAACAGCAAGTGATATTGACTGCAGTTCAGTGTCTACTTCAGATTCCGAAGACGATTTTAGCGATAATGACGAAGATAGGCCTAATTCAGCCACCGTAAGTAGAAAGTGAAGCAACAATATGTCGGATGTGATCATACATAAGTTTGACAGAGATGTAGGACCTAAACACGATTTCGATGTTCATAATTCTACATTTTTAGACTATTTTGGATTGATGTTTGATGGTAAAATCGTGGAAAAAATGGTAGAACAAACAAATCTGTACCATGCGCAGCATTCTGCTGACGAGCGAGTGGCCACGCCTGCCCCGGCCGCCGCTCAACCTGCTTCTCCTACTCCCGGCACAAGCGGCAATAGTAATCCAGGCAGCCGCAGCAATACACCGCCGCCGCGGCCATCTAAAACTGCACCGTGGGTCGATGTCACGCCAGACGAAATAAAATGTTTTTTACGCATTCTTATTTTGATGGGTATTCATAAACTGCCGCAAATCAAACTTTATTGGAGTGAGGACGATGCTCGTGGTGTTCCAGCCATTCGAAATGCGATGACACGAGAGATTTTGGTCAATTTTATGCTTCCTTCATTTGAATGACACAATGGCCGAACCTAATAAAAATGACTCAATCTACGATTGTCTTTTCAAGCAACGTCCAGTATTAGAAATTGCCGAACACAACTTCTTACACTGCTACGAGCCTCATGGTGAGATAAGCGTTGACGAGGCAATGAAAAAAACAAAAGTAAGGATTGGTTTTTTGCAATATATGCCACTAAAGCCAGCAAAACGAGGCATCAAAATAATATGGGTGACCCTTCACTGCAAAATGGATACGTCCATAAATTTCAAGTTTACTCCGGTAAAAATACAGATATGGAGTCAGAACATGGACTTGGGTATACCCTTATAATGAAAATGACTTCTCCTTTTCAAGACTGTTATCATACAGTTTATTGTGATAACTTTTTCGGCTCATCGCAGCTAGCTATTGATCTGCTAGAAAAAAAAAAAAACGTACATTTGTGGTACAGTACGACCGAACCGAATAGGCTATCCCCTAAGAGATGTAAAAAAAAAGGAGAAGTCTTATTCAAACAGTCCGACAATATAGTAGCTATGGCATGGAAGGATAAAAAGATAGTGCACGTTCTGTCAACCAATGCCAACCCAAAACTGGAATCTGTGACGAGAAAACCCAAATCCGGAGATACAGAAAATGTTCAAAAACCTACTGCGTTCGTGCTCTTCAACAAGTATATGGGGGGGGGGGGGGGGTGTTGATTTAGCCGATCAACACCGTAAATATTATCAACTAGAACTCAAAACAGTAAAATGGTGGAAATACGTGCTGCTGTATGTCCTTGACACCATGATAGTAAACTCGTACATTTTGTACAAAATAGACTGCCAGCAAAAAAAGTTGAAACATGCAACACATCTAGATTTCCGATTGAGGCTAAGTAAACAACTCATCGGTGACGGCTGTCGCAAAACATCGACCCAGGCTCGGCACAAAAGATCGTCGGTTTTTTTGCTAAGCCCAGAACATACTCCAGTACACAAACTAATAAAACTTGAACGACGAAAGCGAACATGTGTCAACTGTAGTAAACTAGGTTAAAAAACGTGCTGATCGCAAGTGGCCTCCGGAAAGTAACTTCGGATATAAAACGTGCAACGTCAACTTGTGCCGTGACGGCTGTTTTGGGTAGTTTCACAGCAACATCAACAACTGACTAACATTAGATGACAACATTGGCGGTAGGAAACCTTTATTATTATTAAAATTTTATTTTTTATATTGTTGATTGCGATTTTAGGTTTGCGAAGTTACAACAATAAACACGAAATCATGCGACCGAAGCACTATCAACACGTTGTGCAGCAAAGCCGACCGGAAGGCTTCACCGCACACAGCTTTATTATTATTGCACTGCACAGTATTAAAATTTATTTCAGACTTTCTACAAGCCTAAATTTAATTTTTAAAGTCGAAATGGTAGTTATATACATTGACAAAGCACACATTTTTTATTTTAAGCAACAGCCGAAAAAAAATTTTTTTTTTAATGTTTAATTTGGTACATGCAAATTTTAATTATCATCATCCAAGTTTAACTATTTTTTATTGCATGATAGTAAATATTCCCTGCAACATTTTATTGCTCATGTCAAAAGTAGTGAACTACTGAACGTTTTGCTGTTTGATTTTTATTGATAGCTTAATTACAAGCCGAGTTATCATTTTTTTTTAGTAAGGCCCTGTAAGTCCACAAATTTTTGCTAAGATTCTGCCTGTCCTGGGGAAAAGCAACATTAGCCAAACTGCAGTCCTCAAAGGGTTAAATTGTAATTTTTTTTTTTTTTACGTTACATATAAACCAGTGAGTAATTTTTTTAGAAGTATTTTTTTTAATCTAGCTGGTGACTACATTGTGTGTGATTGCTTTGACTACGTTTGTATTGGCTATAATGGCTATGATCATTTAACTACAGTAGGTAAGGAAAATGTGGTGGATTGTGACAAGTTTGTGATTGTGGGGATTGTGAAGGAGAATAATTAAGCGAGGGATTTAGTGGGAGGGGAGGAATAGTTCATAGACAGTTTTGTTGAGGAATAGTTTGTGGAATATGGGCAAGATGAAGAAATCATAAAATTGTAGTTGGAGAACTACTTAACCCTTTGCCAACCGGATAGCCAATACGGCGTAGTCGGTGAAAAAACAGAGTCCAAATGCGCGCCCAAGCTATGTGAGGGGTCCCCGGGGACCCCGAGCATGGCGGGCAAGCACAGCCCAGTGGTTAGCGTCGTCGTCTCCAAACCAACTGAATACCGGTTCGAATCCCACGACTGACAAAGTTACATATGGGAGTTAAAAAAAAAATGAAACGGTAGGAATGTGAAAAAAAGTGGTTGTTAAAGGGTTAAGAAATCAGTACCCAACATTGGAATTCATTTTTTTCAGGCTTAAGCAATGTATAACACACAATATGAGAACAACACATGGCTTAAAAATAATTTTCGACAGCTTTAGCTAGTGGATGGTATGCCTGCTGCTCATGTCTCTTCAGGCACTAATTTAGTCCCATCTCTGTTTACTGCTACAGTCGTTTTTTTGTTTTCAAAGTTGGCGCTTACGCCCAGTCCCTGTAGATGTGCATTACTCTGTGTGTCAGAAATTAGAAAACAGACAGAGTAACACACAGCTACAAGGACTGGAGTCCTTAGCTATTTAGAAGGGACAAGAATCTGATAAATCTGAAAGGGCTATTGAATCCCACCATAAACCAATTAATCAGCAGGGAGGTTAGCGCGCAAGGAGAAAGGCACTGGAGCGAGCGACATCATAAATACGGGAGGCTACAGCAAGCGCCTACTTTCAAAACAAAAACGGTGAATAGACTAAAATTTAGTGCCTGAAGAAGACAGATGAGCAGCAGTTATACTGTATAAGTATCATCAACTAGCTAAAGCTGTCAAAAACTCGCTAGGTATTGTGGTAATCAGGTTTGTGCTAATCAAATAGCTAACTTTTTGAAAATGAGTGTATATTGAATTGGACATATTGTCTCTAGAAATGTTGTATACTTTCATCGTAAGGAACTCCTTCATTTATTTACAGAGATGTGATACTCTTATGATAATCCCTGAACAGGAATCACTAGGAACCTATTTCTTTCCTTTAGCAAGAAATGCTTTATAATTTGTTTGAAGACAGAACATACGCGCCAAATTTCGCAATCCTCACAAAACAAAACTATTCAAAAGACTGATACAATTAATGTGATGAAGAGGGCAGTGTCACAGGTTTCTAAGTCCCTGCCTTCAATTTGTAATCCTGTACCTTAATTGCTCTACACTGACCTACCTTCACATATTTGGAAATTTCTCTGCCCAATTCAGAACCAGATGAAGATCGTGACTCTCCCTACACCCAAGTAATAAAAAAAAGTTTTCAGAAGGACGAATATGTCACGAATTACTTGTAACAGCTCTTAAAAAAAAATTTCAGGGTTCTAAGTAAGAAACCTGAAAATTTTATTGACTATCTGTATCAATTTTGATAACGAGTGACTCAACCAAATGTAGTTACGTGCAAGAAATAAACCTATACAGTTACGCTATTTCCAGGCAAGGTAAGGAACACATGGGCTTGTGGAAGCGGAGTTGCCTTCCAGTGGTACAATCTGACAATATACTACAAAATGATTACACATAAAAATTATGTCGACATCATCTTTGGAAAATTCTATTAGGTGCCAACATTATTTTCATAAATCAGTCAGTGTTCTTGCCCACGACAGCAATGTTAATTCCAAGTGCAAATATTACACAGCCGAGTGCAACATAAAATGGACTTATGACTTCAAGCTCCTGTTATTCATACTTTATAAAGATTTTTGGGAAGGAAATAAATCAGAATCACAAACACAGAGAAAAACTCTGGAACTGGAGGCTTTTTGACATTTATGCTGGAATTTGGGCTCACCACAGCTTGGCTAGACTGAAGATTGAATTGGCTAGATTACAGTGCAACAGTAATCAATCCTGGATTTAATTTAAGCGTTCAACAATTTGGAACGCAACTTGAAAGCAATTCCAGGGCTGCAATTAGGGGTGGGACTGCCCCAAACCCCATACTGTTTGGGAACCCCAAACAAAATTGGGGGGGGGATCTGAGATTCAACAGCAGAGATTCTCAAAGGAACTAAAATCGTGGTTGGATGGTCCATTCTTGATGGTTTCTCCCGAGCCCCCAGAAATGTAATTGCACTCCTCAGCAATCCAACCAAAAACCAGATCACAGGTAGCAAATTTGATGCTAACCAGCCTAGGCCATGAGTCAAACACCTAATAACAGGCAGGTACTTGGGAACCATCTTGAAGGCTTAAGGAGCAAAGTCTTACGAAGCAAAATGGCCACAAAATATTGAAATTTGTTTGTATCTAATCCCATGAAAATTGATACTGCATAGCCGATGCAAAGTTAATTGTTTGGTTTACAAGCCTGTGGGTGCCTTAATTATCGTGGGTCAAATTTTTTTTATCTCAATCTTGGTCCACCCGCTAAAATTCATATTTTCACCAAATTTTGACCGTTTTTGACATTCCAGTATACCATTTTAACCGGCTCGAAAAGAGCTTTCTAATGGTGTTAATTTCAGCCTCTAACTCAAACCACTCAGAAGTTATTATGCAAAATCTAAAATATTTGTAATACTAAACAACATAAATACCATATTAGCAGAACATTATACTTTTTAAGTCGCCTGCATACTCTTTCTTTCAGCTAGGTACATGACAAAGAAATGTGGTGAGTTAAATAAAATAAAAAATAAAATGCCTGGTTGCTAGGTGCTCCAATTTTCAACCTTGCCCGTAAACCAAACAATTTTTTTTTGCGTAGCCCAATATGAACCAATATAAATTTTGATCGAAAGATCGGCAACCGCCGTGTACAGTGGCTAAATGTCAACATCACGTAGCAAGATTAACACAATACCACCTACCCCAAAATTTTATGCTCCACA
>JAHWFP010122913.1:59479-79406 GCA_023313725.1 Lithobius niger | reverse complement strand
TGTGGAGCATAAAATTTTGGGGTAGGTGGTATTGTGTTAATCTTGCTGTTTCTACGTGATAAATTTTGATTCGTCGAATAGACCACTTTGCTGCTCAGCCCTACATATCAGAATATAAAGCCAAGTACCACAGCACAATGCATAGCGTGTGCCTCTATTCAATTATTATGATTATCATTTAAATTATTTTACCTTATGTTTAATTCAGAATACGATACATGACATTCTACGAAGGTCTGAAAAATGAGACCTTTACCACGCACACAAGTATATTAAATGCTATTGCATGCAGAGAGTGAAAACGTTAAGTTACTCACACAAATTTCAGAATGAAGTCTGACACGTAAACAAAAAGGTCGTAGGGAAGGCCAAGAGCAAGGGTCACAGCGAGGTTCTGTGAGATCCTTCCAGCATTGGACGCAACAAATAATCACAAAAATGTCACACAAAAAAACAACAACCATGCTGTTCACCTAATAATTTATAAAATGTACAAGTGCTAAAGTATGATTATGCTCGGTTATTTAGCTTTTGCAATTTAGTAAGTCCTTATCAGTAATTGTATTAATAAGGCTGTTACATAGCGCTAACAATACATAGATGAATAACAACTTATCGTTTTAATTTATAAACACCTACCTTTAAGTTTTTACATGTTTCCCCTTGTCCAACTGGGATACGGCTCTCTAGCATCCGCTGCATATGTGCGAAGAAGTTATGCAGATGCTGGTCCTAAAAAATTGTGTTTATTACTTATCAGAAGTCTGTACAAATCAGAATGACGTTAAAAACATAACATACAAACATAGGTAAATATTCAAGTTGAAACCATTACAATATCCAGAGCGGTGAGACGCTATTTTATTTGAGCTTCGGGTGGGGAGGGAGAGAGGGCAACTGATGTCATACACCTCTAAAAAGGATAACAATTTCTACCCTTAAAAAATAAGATAGCCCACACTATGAGAAA
This sequence comes from Lithobius niger, assembly GCA_023313725.1. Classification (NCBI taxonomy): domain Eukaryota; kingdom Metazoa; phylum Arthropoda; class Chilopoda; order Lithobiomorpha; family Lithobiidae; genus Lithobius; species Lithobius niger. Next base: position 78,436 of record JAHWFP010122913.1, on the reverse strand, counting down.
AAAGTGGCGACTGAATTGTGATCATAACCAGATTTTCAGTTATGTCAACTTGAGACAATGATTGATTGGTAGTGATGATTTAATCTGGTTTCAGAAATGACCCGACGATGCACCAGCATGATCCTTGGCCAGGGCGACTATCTCTCGTCTTCAAAAGAAGATAGCCTTAGGGGCTATGCCCAGACAGGTGATGTCTATAGGGAGTGCAAGGAAGGATGCCTAAGTCATGGCAACTGCCCGGGGAAGGCAACCAAGGCACTACCATGGAACTCTGAAAATTCAAGCTTTAATGAGTATGGATAATGGATATGGAGCTTAAACAAACAAAGATGCTGAAAGTAGAATTCAACTTAGGAACCTAATTTGAAATAAGAATCAGAGGGGATGTCGGCACGTGTAAAGGATGACTAGGATTGCTGTTGGAGAGACACCAATAAAAAAAAGTGAGAGGTTTTCAGCATGCAAGGCTTATGTCGAGTTACGGGATGCAGGCCCCAAATTGTGCGACTTCCTCATACAGCGCACGTACCAGATGTTGAGGAGGTTGTGGAGAATAGAACAGCTCTGCAGGAAACTACAAATTGTAGATGTGAATGGGAAATTGCTAGTTCATGATTGTCTTTCATTACAAAAATTTAAACAAACATGTCTCAGAAACATTAAGGTTGCATTATTAACACACATTTCTTATTTTTCACATTGTATCACATATTTTTTAGCATGTAAAACTCACACCTGGAAAGCTCATTGGTGATTTTCGTATCCGGATATCCTGTAGTTAGTTGCAGTATCGTTTGGTGCCAGCCTCTATTAAAAAAAACTTTGAAAAACGTTGAAAATCTGGCAGAAGTTGAAAATTGATCCTTCGGAAATTAATCGTCGTTCTTACATCCACATACAGGCTGAATACGCGGACATGGTGGACCTTTGGCACACCAAAAGAGAACTTAACACACTAAAGGAGGGGAGCATGACTTCTCTGATTCGTCTATACAGGTCTAAAACACGTACGATCCAAAATTTACCACCATTATCTGTTGGAGCCAGCTACGTGACAGAGGATGGCCAAAAGGCGAACCTACTAAACCAGATCTTTATCTCCCAACACAGTCTCTGATAATGGGAGCATCCCACCAATGTGGGATACCCGCAAAAAGACTAAAATCGCAGGGCCTGCACCTGCTTAATTGTAGTTTTTATTGCCTAACCGAAAATATACATTACCTATTTTTATAGCGTTTCCCTCCTTTTGAACTATTAATTCCCTAGAAAACTTGAAAGTTGGCTTCCCAGCCGAGCTTGTACTACTGCACATGCGCAAGGATGGGCTGGCTATATATACTCGGCGCAGCCGTCCGATGGCATTATTTCTCTGCACCCAGAACCTAGACCTGGGGAGGCCTGGGTGGGAGTTAAGGTAATGTATATTTTCGGTTAGGCAATAAAAAGACTAAAATTGCAGAGCCTGCACCTGCTTAATTTTAGTTTTTATTTAGTATTTACACTAGCAGTTTCTCCCTCAGAGCTGCAGTTTCCCCTAGAAGTTGAAGTTGCCTTCCCTGCCTGGCTCGTATCCTACCGCGCATGCGCCGGGCTTCCTTATATAAACCCTCGCGCAGCGGCGGATGCTATCATTTCTCCTCGTGCCAGAACATAGCTCATGGCGGGGAGGTCAGGGCAGGAATCAAGGTAATGTATATTTTCGGATAGGCAATAAAAACTAAAATTAAGCAGGTGCAGGCCCTGCAATTTTAGTCTTTTTATAGCCGACGAAAATATACATTACCTTATTTACACTAGCAGACTTTGTAACCCGGTGGAGGGCTAGGTGCTACTTTTAACAGGAGCTGTAAGTCTGTCAACCCGCGGTACAAGACGGCTACCCCAGGCATAGCAGCCTTGTGAAGACCCAACTGCTGACCTGACCACTTTCACTCTGGAGAGAAGGAGTATCCGAGCGGTAAGGGCGGATAAGGATGCGTAGTATTCGTCAAGGAAGAGTGAGATCAGGCGTACGGGAGGATTGATTTTTCATGATAAGGTATGTATTTGTGCTTCAACGCATGCAGGGGGCTATCAAACGGGGACAAGGAGAAGAAATCAAGCATAGAATGAACCTTCTTACCTTGTGGGAAGCTGTGATGGTAGGTAAGTCTTGAAATGGTGGGTGAAGGATAGTTCAACGAGGTATCCGTAGGAGGTGTAGGATAGCCAGCTCAACTATGCCAGAAGGTATAGGTGAGGGACTGTATCCGTTCTTGGTCCATACGTCAGGCTGTGACGTGGTGGTAACTGCTTGATTTGTATAGTGTCAGTTTTTTCTCTTTAGTTTTTTTTTTGTTATTAAGAAAAAGGACGAAGGTACTGATCCGCAAGGAGAACACAAATACCGTATGGTTGAACGAAAGTTCCGGCGAGACGGATACTCATGATGGTCAGAACTGTCATAAGTGGGCTTCTCACCGCAGACCTGGTGAAGGGATGGTAAGAAGCCGTGATGGTGCGGCAGTCTAATCAGGCGTTGAACGGAAGCCAAAGGCCACTCCGGCTGCTTTGGAGCGGCAGGGGGAGCATGGCATGTCGCCGTCCGCAGTCCGGTTGTTGCGGCGGATACCGTAGAAGGCTGGATAGAAATCGGGGGCATCATCATATTGCCACACCGAGTATCGGGAGAAGTTAGGTAGTTGAGGAACGACAGTAGATTGTTTCCAGAGCATTGCTGGGGAAGGATCCTGGAGCACGGGGGGTATGCTGTTCGGTATGTCCGCAGGCGGAGGGGGCAGTGGAGCAGAGGATGCAGAGGTCAAGGAAGGGACCTCGTTGCCTATGGATCCGGACGGTTCGCTGGTGGCAAGGACGACCGACGTCGGCTGGAGAGAGGCTTGAACAAAAAGATCCGGAGGTAGCAGTGGGGGAGTACCTTCGTTGGCAGGATCAGCCAAGAGAACTGGTGCAGACGGATCATGAAAAGGCGATGGCTGGGGTGAAGGAGCCGCATGGTGAAGGGAGGCTGGAGAGGGGGTAGGAGTTTCTTGGGAAGATGGTCGTGAGAGAGGAGGCGTACCGAGTGCGGATGGCGCCGCTCGGAGACGATGGGTGCGCGATCGTGCAGAATAGTATGCCCGCCAGGGCGGTGAGGACGGAACCGGGGACACTTAGTTATAGCGGGCTTTAAGAAGGGCGTAATTAATGCATTGGGATCGATATTTTTGGTTGACAAGTTCCAGCTCATTTGACAACGCCTCGTTTGTTGCACGTAGAAGCGTGTTCTCAGCCAGTAGCGTATCCGAGGCGGCCGCGGATAGTAGGAGAGCTGGTAGATCCGCTAGGGATTGTCGCAGACGGGAATAGTCCGGCGAAAATGTTTGTATGAACTGGAGCACAAAATCAATGTTCGGAAGGTGACAAGTGTAAGCCTCTGAATAGCGCTTCACGGAGGACTGGAGAGGGAAAGGGGCCCAGCGGAGGATCCGTGGGAATAGCCTCCTTGGACGGCGGGACCGGTTGATAGGTTTTAGAAGCAGGAGCGGTCGATGATTTGTTGGTTGGCGGATCGTGACAGTGAAAGGCCGGCGGAGCCAGGCGTTAGATAGCTCGTTTTATCCTAATGGTTGGGCGAGTCGGGACGCTCGATTTTTTTAGGATGCCTGTTGAAGGTCTGACGCCGGAGGTTCCTGGTACAGCCAGAACGGAACTAGTCAGAGGCAGCAGGGCCTGGCCGGGAAGAGTATGTGTGGATACGGATGAGCGAGTGCCCGTTCATGGTAGATTTGGCACGTTAGATGAAGTTGGCGACGATGAATCTAGAGTAAACCGGACTCTCGGTTGTTTGGAAGGATCGGAACTGGTGGTATCCTTACGGAGCGGAGGAGCGTGATGAGAAGGTCGTTTTGACGCAACCGAAGACGGGGATGTGAGAGGGGACGTGTCGGGGAAGGAACGATGCCCCGTAGCGGATGCCGCGGCTAAGGCACGTTGACGACGGGCTCGGTCCGTCCGTTGCTTGGATTGGAGATGTTTTTTCCTAATGACGGCACACTGAGAAGGGGAGATCGTGACACAAACCTTACAACGTTTTCGCGATCCGTCGCACATCGGTGGCGTTGGCAGCAAGGATGGGGATCCAGTCTGGGCTTCGGGAGAGGAAAGGTGAATCCAGGATATTTGCACTTCGTGGGTGAAGGAGCATTAATGGTGGCGAGAGTCGAAGATGGAGAACGAGAAGGAGTATGATCCGATTCCTCTGTTGACGAACTGTCCGCCAAGGTTGAGCTGGATCCAAGAGGAGACGACGGATGACGGTTGCTAGTTTGAAATGGAAACTCTCAAAGCGGCGACGGCAATAGGTGGTGCCGTCGGATGGCGAAAGATGGAAACCTTGGTGGTTGCGTCCTGAGGACGAGGGTAAGGTTGGGGAGTGCTGCGACGGGGAAGACTGGGTGCACAGATAGTGGGATCACAATATGTGAGTCTGGCTTCGCAGAGAGAGGAATGATAACATTGGTGAGGATCTGCGAAGGGGGGTGCTCGTTCGTGGAGTCCGTCCGTCTGCATGGCGTACACGTTCGGCTAGACTACAGTTTTTTTTTTGCTTGTTTCCTGCTTCAGCTGTTGTTGTTTGTTTTTTTTTTGGTGAAGGGACCGAAAGATTAGCCCAAGGAAGGAGAGGATGGAGGTGAGATCTCTTCGGTACAGGACGGTAGATCCGGGGAGGAGGCTGCCTTGGAGACGATAGAAGAAACCGATGAAGTAGTAGGACAAGAAGGTGGCAAACGGGTTATGCCAGGGATGCGGATAGCATGGTGTCGGAGGATCGTGCGAGGCTGCGGGGACAGGGATAGGAAGTCCGGAGAGGATGGTCGGCTGATGGCATAAAGATCCTCTGATCCGACGGATTCACTGCAAGACAGCCCAAGAATGTGTATTGGCGAAGAAGAGGCCGGAGGCGCCCGCCCCCCCTCCCCCAATCTGTCGGATGCCGAAAAGAAGGGAATGGGACTGGCAACCGTAGGCAGCTGGAAAGTTGGAAACGAGGGCTTGTTGGATCCCAGTGGGATGGATACAACTGGGGACGGTAGAAGCGGAGCCGGAGGCGAAGGGATTGCCGACGTAGGACGGTGCGACTGATGAGACAGGGACGAAGTAATCCGGCTTCCAAATCTTCGGAAGGCTCCCCTCTGTCCGGTGGAAGGAAAGGCCACAGTGAGTCCAGGGAATGGAACGGAAGGAGGCTGTCGAGGATGGCGTATAATGGGAGGCAGGACAGGAAGGCGACCGGAGCGACGAACCGAGGCTTGAGAAAGATGGATCCGTGGATCGTAGTGGTGCGGGCAGATGGTGGTCCGGGGGCGGAGGATGCGCTGGTATCCCGTGCAAGGGAGACGGATGTAGCGGACTGAGGATAGTATTGATCCATGGCTGAGGAAGCCGAGAGACGGAGGTAGTAACGGATCGGAAGGCAGGCCCGGTCGTGAATGAGGAAGGGTAGATAGTATCCTGTGAATCTAGAGGATTACAGAACCGGACGGTTGCGGCAGCAAGGTGGGAGATCAATCCGAAAGGGCGTGGCACCAGAAGGGAAAACCCCTCGATGATCTGCAGACGGGCGTAACCCAGCGGATGGGTGACAACGTTTTGGAAGGATCGACGGAAAGCACATCCAGGTAAGTCTGTATGTGGATGAACCCAAGCGGGCGGCTAGGGAGGATAAGCCGACCTCAGATAGCCGCTAGGACTACAGGTACAGCGGACGAAGGATGGCGGTAACCACTGCGGATAGCCGCTGGGACAGCAGGTACAGCGGACGGAGGATGGCGGCAACCACCGCGGACTGAAGGTACGCAGCAGCGGATAATTCTGGGTATCAAGCTCAAGAGCGACCGCACGCAGTGAGTGCCCTAGGAGAAATGATGGCATCCGCCGCTGCGCGAGCGTTTATATAAGGAAGCCCGGCGCATGCGCGGTAGGATACTCGAGCCAGGCAGGAAAGCCAACTTCAACTTCTAGGGGAAACTGCAGCTCTGAGGGAGAAACTGCTAGTGTAAATAAAGTAATGCATATTTTCGTCGGTTATAAAAAATAAATTAAGCAGGTGCAGGCCGTATTTTTATAGCGGACTTTGTAACCCGGAGGAGGGCTAGGTTCGCTGTCCCCTCTTGTACAAGCCGGCATCCCCGGGAACTAGTCCCTGGTGAAGACAATCCTGAATCCTAGGCCAATAATCACCGAGTTGGAGTATCACTGAGCGGATCAGAGACCGTCCGCTGTGTCAGGAAGAAGTATCCTTCAGTGAAACCAGGCATCGCGGTAAGAATGAATAAAATTCTTAATAATGGTTAAAGAAGCAGAAGAGAGCACCGCAGCAGGGGTCTTAACACCGTGGGGTACAACAGAGAAAATCAGAAAATAATTACCGAACACTCCTACCTCTACTTCCTCAACTTCCACTTGAAGCGGACACAGTGAAGAAAGGAGAGGATGAGTAAACACCACTAGCTCCCAAGACCACCACAGGAGTGTACCTAGTGCCTTGTGAGGAATACGATGCTGTTTACACTGGCGAGACAAGGAGAGGGATTTACAACCATCTGAAAAAGCACATGGCCGACAGTAACATCAACCTGTTTAAACCAATTATAGTGAGAGTAGATTTGTTTTCTCTTGCGAATTCAGCGATCGCTATGGCTTCTAATTGTCTAACACCAGCGACTCATTACCCCTCCTTAAAGAATACAAGCCAAACACCCAAAGGATTTCTTGGCAATACGTAAAACCAGTGGCCGCTTGCATTTCTAGTTTTTGATCAGCTGCGATGGGATGGGATGGCGGCGTACACATCTCATTTAAAGACGAGCCCACAACGATTCTTCTATCGATTTCATTTTTAAAACTAAGTTTAATTAGGCCAATAGTGAACTGAATCAAATATTGGCGGCAGAAAACTGTGTTTTCAAATTTGGATCTGGAAGCAGCCGACAGCAGTTGTGATGATGTAGGTAAACACGAACTAACAGCTTAAAACCGGAAGAAGATGAACGCGAGTATGTTCCAGTACCTGTTCGTCGAAAATTAGCCAACTTGGTGTGTGTGAAGTGTTTGAACACACAGCGTACTAAATTCCAACATAATATTTTCCCAAATTCAAAGTGATTCGTCTCACAGTTTCTTTCAATAACGATGTGGGTAGTCTACGGCTCCGAACGTCCAAAATCGAAGCGACAGGCAGAAGGGGAAATGAATTGCAGCGACAAGTAGCCATGGGTGGCGTCGAGGTGGACCGCAGAAACGAGCCCATGCCAAGAGAGAAGTGTGTGCCGGCCATCGTAGCTGGAGTGATTTCCGCCCAGTGCTCTTTAATTTTTCCGCCAGTTCTAAGACAACCCAAGAGGCCCATTGGAGATATGTCACTTTATTTACCATCCTATTCCATTGACCTGCCATGGTCCCCTTATCAACGAACACACGATGAGGTTTGTGTCGCCAATTATTTTAGTGTTATGTGAACCAGAAGGGGTAGTGCATCGAGAGCTGATGTCGCTATTTCGTTTCGCTTTCTACTGGAAACAGTTCAGGTGCTTCTAAGGCTCCGGATCGGCCGGGTCTGTTTGCCTAGAGACTAACACAATTTTTTGTTCATTTTGATCATTTAGGCCTTATCTTCCTGCCCCAGATTGACGGTCGTGTCCTGTCAGCAGCAGATTAATTCTCAGCAATGTCGTTTGATCATTTTTGGGATCCGGTCACGCAAAATTGCACCCAACTCCCTGGAGTCTCCTTATGGATTTATAGGGGGGAGAATTTTGCCACTTCAGCCAACAACCTCAGATATTCAATTTTAATCACTTCAAGAGAAGTGTTAACTTATTTACCTGCTGGAAGATGCTGATTCGACTACGACATGCATAATCCTTCTATTACACTAGGCTAAAAGCAGCCACATGTAGAGTCATTGAAAAGCAAGGAGTTGCAATAATTCGTTAAAATTCCTCTGAACAAAGGAAAATGCATGCAAAAAGGGATTAACAAAATTAATTTAATTAATGTTATCTGCTTCAAAACGTTGCGAAAAGTCAACGGCCCTATTATAATTTTGAAAACGGACAAAGATTTTCAGGCAGCAGAGATCTGGCAGCAAGATGCAGAGAGCCAACAGTGCAGAGCAGGAATGCTGGCTAATGACGACAGGGAGACACGCCAGCATTCGTGAAACTGCATGCATAGGCTACGTGCAAGTATGAAGTGTTAAATTAAACTTCAAAATGAAATTTTCACACAAAAGAAGCAGCAAGGCGTCCGTGAATTAAATAAATGTGATCTGCAAGGAAACAACAACAAAAGGACGCATAAGAGATTGTGCAAGTATAAGGGCTGCCGTATTCAGGCTATTAGGCCCAACGCATTAGGCCTAACGCAAACAGGTTAGTTACGAAAGTCAAACTTTCTAAAATATTTTATATGAGGCAAAATTTTGTTGCCCAGCATGGAAGGGGTGCCCAAGCGTCCATTTATTACTGCAGAGTATGAGCTGGAACACAAAATTGAGGAATCTGTTGTGATCCAAAGCAAGCAAAATGGGCTCCTCTGCATTATTAGCATGGCTGCCCAAAACAGAGTGAAGAGAATGGCCACTATATCAATTGATGTAAGCCGAACCGTCAGTGATCCTGGTGGCAGACTCGCTAAACTCAACGCATTGCATTTTAATCGATAAAGGGATTTAAAGTTTGGGGAAATAAAGCAAAATGCTTCTATTACGCTAGGCTAGGGGAAGTAGTTTTCAGATAGTAAAAAAGTGAGGGTTTAGTATTCCTTTAATAGTCAAGCGGCAGGGATGGTAAAATGCAAGGAATTGTTCACTTTTTCATAAAATCATGAAAATCGGCATGATGAATGTGCATGCCTGTAAGATCATGTTTAGATATGGAGCCAACTTCTAAATTTGTCCAGAGTCCTTAAATCCAAAATGGCGGCCGAAAAGGCGGTTAAAAAGATTAAAATACCAGGACCTGCACCTGGTTGATTATAGTTTTTATTGACTATACGAAAATTTACATTACCAGAATTTATAGCAGTTCCCATTTGAGCATTGATTTTCCCCTAGAAGTTGTCTTCCCTGTTGAGCTTGTATTACTGCGCATCACCGGAAGTAGGCAAGCCTTTATAAGCTCGGCGCAGTGGATCATTGCCATCTTTTTCCTAACCCCTAGAACCTAGTTCGTAGAGGGGAGGATGGGCGGGTTGAGGTAATGTACATTTTCGTATAGGCAATAAACACTAAATTCAACCAGGTGCAGGCCCTGGTATTTTAGTCTCTTTTCAGCCAAAGAAAATATAAGTTACCTGAATTTATAGCAGACTTCATCACCTAGGAGGGGGGCTAGGTTCGAGCTACCCACAATACGAGCCAGCGACCCCAGGAACAAGTCCCGGTGAAGACAACCCTGGAGTCCCAACCAATTACTCACGTTAAAAAAGAGCGGTGGCTAAGTTCGCAGAGCCTAGCCCCGGCTGGGCTTAGGTAGGTTTGGTGAGAGATTGGGGATGTGATCATGTATCTCTCGAAGAGTGGAATAAAAAATAATATTAGCCTATTATAATATTATTTTTGATTTGTCAGGATATCACAATAGGGTGTCCTGCACTTTGGGGAACAAGGTATAAAGCTGGTATTAAAGAATGAAACCTGCTCACTTTGTTGAGGGAGTGATCGTAGAGAGTTCTGCGGCGTGATGATCCTCCGGAAAGTTGAAGCATTCGGCGGACGGTAGTTGTTGTAGGATCACTGTAGGCGCTTTGTGAATGTGACGGTTCTGATATCGAGATGACAGTGACCCGGCGTAGTGCGGATCGAAGAAAAATTGTTCAATCGGCAAGGCAGCAGGATGTTGCCAGCAAGAGTTGCAAGAGGATCGGAAGTCGCCATAGGAGCGCTGTAGGTGCCTATGTAGACGTTAGATTGATAGTAATCCGGCGGAGGGTGGATCAGGCATCGTTGCAGAGTCCAAATTAACTAACGTCCTTTTTTTCTGGGGGGGGGGGGGAAGTTTGCGGTACATTTCTAGCGAGCCAAGCGAAAAAAAAGTTTAGATGAATGAGGATTGTAATCCGCAGCTCAAGTTTTGTTTGGGTCACGGAGTAGGATTCTCGTGGATCTGATCCTTAGCAGAGTGTGGAGATTGTTGGTGTGGGAAGTTTCTATTGAATGAACCGGAATCCCAAGGCTACCCTTTTAGTTCTCTTACGGCATGGGGAGCATGGTGGATATCTGGAAGCGATTGTCAAGTTTGAAGTGATGTCAAGGGTGATGAGGCGGCATCGTGTTGGTTGTGATATGGATGGCGAAGGTTTAGACATGATCGTAGAGGCCAAGAAGCATAGGCATGGGATTGCTTGATATGTGCAGAGGTGGTTGTTGATGGTGGAAGGATCATATCTCTTTCCCTTTCGTTATTGCGTGGGAGTACTAGAGGTGGAATCCCGGAGGATCGGGAGGATCGTGATGAACGGGTAGAAAGTGCAGGACTGGTCCCGGACATTCTTGCGTAGTGCCCTGGACTACAGTCCCGGTGGTGTCGCTGGAGAAACTGGTGCTGAAGGAGTGTGATAGAGGCTCGTTGATGATGGGTGGATCGAGTCCGCCTCCATTTACCTTAGATGAAGGCATGAAGTCAGGAGGTTCGGTTTCGGAAGGATCGTGAAAATTATGTGGCGAAACAGGGTCTGGGGTCCATCATAAATGTCTTTATCTACGATCCCGGAGGGGCAGCCGGCAAAAGATGAGCTGGAGGAGTGATGGCAAAAGAACAGGAGGGCCTTGTCGGATCGAGCGGCTTGGCTAGGAGAAGAGGATCGAACGAGGAGATCGGTGATGACTTATGTTGAAGCAGTGTGATGCAGGTAATGAAAGGTGGCTTGGATCTCACCAGGACAGGAGGGGAGCAGAAGCGGAGCAGGAGGTTCGGACGGAAAGGGATGGCCTATTAGCTGTGTCGGATCGGTTGAGTCCTACACTGTTGATAACCCGAGCATCTTCATGTCGGAGGCAGGAGGTCCATGTCCTAATGGAACAGGGAACACGGAGCGTGCTGGACGGGTCAATGGATTGTCTGTTGTTCCCTGAATTTTATGAGATCGCGGAGAGAGGTGCAGGCTTGGAATGAAGCGGGGCGCAGCGAGAGACAGCAGTGACGGTGTTTGGATGTGGAGTGTAGTTGCAGGACCCAGGAAAGTAGGAATGTAGGACAATGTTGAGCGGATCATTGGTATAATAGGAATATTCATGGTGTATGGCGTTATGGGATACGGAACGTCTGGCGGATGGCAGGCGGAGGAGTATGTGGATCAAATCCGAGGGGGTTGCGCAGAAGTATTGCTCAGTGGGTAGCAACACTGATAACAAATGCAGCAGTTGATCCGTGGAGCAGATGCTTCCGTGTTCAAGGAGATCGTATCTGTCCGGTAAATGTCTTCTGGTAGCCGAGATGTTTCCCCCCTTTGCAGAGCAAGCCAGGGAGAAGAACGAGGAGGGATCGAGGAACACAAGTTGGCTACAGAGGATCGTTGGATAGCAGGATCGATGATACGGCTACACAGTTTGGTAAGTCAGAGAACAGAAAGCAGCCGGAGTGGTGGTACGTCCCCCCGTCTATTCTCACTCCGTGTAAAGTAAGGCAGTAAGGAGGGAGGAAGAGTGGGTACGGATTGTGAATCTGTCTTGATAAGGACGGGTGAGGCTGAGGCGGATGGCTGTGTAAACAACAAACGACGGAGGTTTAACCCAGCCAAAGGCGTCCTGAACACTCCCCTTGAGAAGCGCGGGGACCGAGACTGGGTGAATGGCCTAATCCTTTGAGGGACTGAGTGCGATACGCAATTCCTTACAGGAGAAGGCTGTCCTAAACCGAGATCTAGTAGATGTTGATCTAATAGATGTTGTTCGTGAACCAGTTTTCTTAAAAGAGACAATTCAAATCTCCGATAGCAGTAGGAGAAACTGCAGACTGGATCGGGCAAGCGGAGCGAGGAACATATTCAGTTGTAGGGGGGGGGGGGGATGAGGCTTAATGGCGCGTCGACAGCTAGGTCAGTTGTAGGTCAGGGGAAGGCAATGCAGAGTATTGTTGCCAAACAAATCACCGCTAGGCCGAGCGCAGGTAATCGGAGTGATGCCCAGCAGATAGATGTCAAGCGGAACGTTGTTTAAAGTAAAGTCGAGGACCGAGGATTGTTGTCAGGGGGATCGTTGCCTAGTGGATTGTTGTTAAGCGGGTGACCGTTTGGCCCGTGTACAGTGCAACCGGAACGATATACGAGCCGTCTCGGACCGTGACCAAAGGCACAGCCCTAACAGAGTATGTGAAGGGGCCCAGGGGGCGGAGCAAGTAACGGCGGATCAGGTAGAGGATAGTTGCTAAGCGGATCGTTGCCAAGGGATCGTCAGCCGGCGGATCGCCGGTAAGCGGATCGTTGTCAACCAGAACCGATTCGTGCAGTTCAATCGCAATGACATCATGAGCCGTCTTGGACAGGGACCAAGAGCACGCCCCAGACACCAGGGAATGTGAAGGGCCCAAGGACTGAGCGAAGAGCGGTGGATCGAGGAGCGGCGGTTCGTCGAAGAGCAGCTGGCAGAGCAGCTGTATCGTGTAGCAGCAGAGAAAAGGAGATCTCGTAGGAGACGATCCAAGGGGGATCGATGTGTAAATAGCAACCATGCAGGATGGTAGAGAAGAGATGTGCCGGATCGTTGACCGAAGTTGTACATGAAGGAGGCTGCACAGAAATATGCGCAATGGATTCTTGTTGTTGCTGGTCCTAATAGGAACTATGAGCATAATTGGTGGCAGCCTTTGAAGGAAACCAAGGGCGAGGATCATCGCCAAGCGGATCGGTGCCAGATGGATCTTTACCAGGCGGATCGTCGTCAAGCGGATCGATGCCAAGCGGAGCTGGTGTCTATTCTAATAGGAGCGAGGCACGAGCCGCCCCAGAGGGAGGATCGTTGCCAGATTGATCGCAAGAAGCGGATCGTTGTCAGGCAGAACGTTGCCACGATCCGTGTCTACGGATCGATCCTTGTGATGGATCGTGGATGGCCGATGCAGAATGACGGATCGAGTCCGCAAGTGGGACAAGAGCCTTTGTTGAAGAAAGGTCCTCAGTGCAGGTCGAAACTTCCAAAAAAAATGGGCTGATGACCCAGAAACTACTGAAGCAGGTGACAAAGGCGAAGATGTCATAACGGCTGCGGCATGAGGCGTAGAAGGATGGCGGACTGAGGAATGGTAGCATGGCGGATCGGGATTGAGGGCCTGAAGGTTGACGGATCCAGGATCGAGGATCGACGGGGAGTGTTGGCAGGCGAACACGCTCGGTGAACACGCTCGGTGAACCCACTAGGAGAAAGATGGCAATGATATAAAGGCTCGCCTACTTCCGGTCATGCTCAGTAATACGAGATCAGCAGGGAAGACAACTTCTAGGGGAAAATCAATGTTCAAAGGAGAACGGCTATAAAAACGTTTTTTTTCTGCTATAACTCCTTAACCGTCAACAAATCAAAAGCAAAATGTGAAACAAAAACGTTCAGCACACAATTATGGATAGGAAAGGTGGCATACATCTTTTACGTAAAAGCAACTGTTGAACCACAAAGTCGTATTTCAAATATATCGCCCTCAAGTCACTTTTTTTTTAAACGTTTCTAAACGTTTGTTTAAACGTTTTTTTTTTAAATTGGTTTTTATAGTGATTTTTGGGTTTTATAGTGTACTTGTGAGCCCTCTAATAGCCCAAAATGGTCATGCTTAGGATATTCTGAAAGGTGGGGATCTTTTCATCCCATCACTCCTAACCAAAATTGTTTAGTTTTGCTACGGACTGTCCTACGTCCATTTAAAGGAGAAGTAAAGGCGTACGAGCGAAAGGTACGGTGATTTTCAAATTCAAAGCCTTCTTACGAGCTCTCTAATATCCCGAAGTAAACATTCTTAGGATATTCTGAAAGAATGGAATTTATTCTTTACGTCAATCCTAATCGAAATTATTTAGCATAGCAAAGGACTGTATTACGCCCATTTAAAGGTGAAGACGTAACGGCATAGCGGTGAAAACATATGGTGAGTTTCTAATTCAAAATAAGCTCTCTAATGGCCCGAAATGGACATGCTTAGGATATTCTGAAAAATAGAAATCTATTATTTCCATCACTCCTAACCAATATTTTTAGTTTAGCTAGTGACCGTCCTATGCCCATTTAAAGGTGTAAATGGCATAGGGAGGGAAAGAGCATGGTGATTTTCGAAATTAAAGTGCTTGTACGAGCTCTCTGATAGCCCGAAATGCACATGCTTTGGATATTCTGAAAGACTGAAATTTATTCTTTCCGTCAATCGTAATCGAAATTGTTTAGCTTAGCAAGGGACCGCTCTATGCCCATTTAAGGGTGACGAGGGAACGGCAGAGCGGCGAAAATGTTATCACGAGTTTCGAATTCAAAGTGCTACTGCGTCTTTAACAGCCCGAAATAGACGTGCTTACGATATTCTGAAATACAGGAATCAATTATTTCCATCAATCCTAATCAAAAACGTTTAGCTTAGCAAGGGACCGTCCTACGCTTATTTAAAGGTGACGCAGTAACGGCATAGTGGTGAAAGCGTATCGTGAGTTTTGAATTCAAAGTGCTATTATGAGCTTTCTAATAGCCCGAAATGGACATGCATAGGATATTCTGAAAGATAGGAATCTATTATTTCCATCACTCCTAACCAAAGTTGTTAGCTTAGCTAGGAACAATCCTGCGCCCATTTAAAGGTGAAAATGGCGTAGGAGCGAAAGGGTACGGTGATTTTCGAACTCAATGTACTCTTACGAGCTTTCCAATTGCCCGAAATGGACATGCTTAGGATATTCTGAAAGACTGGCATTTATTCTTTCTGTCAATCCTAATAGAAATTGTTTACCTTAGTAACGGACCATCCTACATTTATTTAAAGGTGACGAGGTAACGTCATAGTGATGAAAGCGTATGGTGATTTTCGAATTCAAAGGGCTACTCTGAGCTTTCTAATAGCCCGAAATGGACATGCTTAGGATATTCCGAAAGATATGAATCTATTATTTTCATAAATCCTAACCGAAATTAGTTAGCTTAGCTAGGGACCGCCCAACCTCCATTTAAAGATGAAGTGGTAATGGCCTAGAGGAGAAAACGTATAGTGATTTTCGCATTCAAAATGCTCTTGCTAGCGACTTAAAAACCCGAAATGGAATGCTAGGATTTTCTGAAATATGGGATCCGTTTTTTTCCATCAATCCTAACCAATATTGTTCAGGTTAGGTACACATACAAATATGAGCATTAACTATATACATTGCACCTTCAAATCGAAAATAGCTGCTATACCATTATAGCTTCACATTTAAATGGACGTAGGACAGTCTCTATCTAAGCTAAACAATTTTGGTTAGGATTGATGGAAATAATAAATTCCTTTCCCTTCCGTTCAGAATATCCTAAATCATGTACATTTCGGGCTATTAGAGAGCTCGTATGAGCATTTTGAATTTGAAAATCACCAAACGCTTTCGCTATGCTGCTATACCATTATAGCTTCACATTTAAATGGACGTAGGACAGTCTCTATCTAACCTAAACAATTTCGGTTAGGATTGATGGAAATAATAAATTCCCTTCCGTTCAGAATATCCTAAAGCATGTACATTTCGGGCTATTAGAGAGCTCTTATGAGCATTTTGAATTTGAAAATCACGAAACACTTTCGCTATGCTGCTATACCATTATAGCTATACCATTATAGCTTTACATTTAAATGGATGTAGGACAGTCTCTATCTAAGCTAAACAATTTCGGTTAGGATTGATGGAAATAATAAATTCCTTTCCCTTCCATTCAGAATATCCTAAAGCATGTACATTTCGGGCTATTAGAGAGCTCGTATGAGCATTCTGAATTTGAAAATCACCAAACACTTTCGCTATGACGCTATTACCTCTTCACCATTAAACGGGCGTAGGACGGTCCCTAGCTAATCAATTTCGATTAAGATTGATGAAAAGAATATATTTCCATCTATCAAAATATTCAAAGCATGCATATTTCAGGCTATTACAGAGATAGTAAGAGCACTTTGAATTCGAAAATCACCGTACTGATAAGCCATTACCTTTCACCATTAAATGGGTGTAGGACGGTCCCTAGCTAAGTTAAACAATTTTGGTTAAGAGTGTAATGTCGGATTACCAAAACACCTTCGTTTTCCCAACGAACACTTTATTTTATCTCGAGCGCCGAAGTGCAAAAAGACCTCGGTCTTTGACTATGCATATCTCCGTCAATAATGGACCAAAATGACTAAACTCTTCACCATTTAATAGCCCTGTAGAATAGAATAGAAGTTGTCGGCCAATAAGCTATACAGCTTTTAGAAGGCCCGAGCGGCAGATGTTAAATGGAAGGAACCACCATCGTAAACAGTTGTTTTTTGCCGCAGGAGGGAGGAAACCGGAGTACCCGGAGGAAACCCTCGTACAACGGGTGGGAAAAAACCGGAGAAAAACCCGTACATATACACTTCCCTTCCCAGGATCGAACCCGGGTCTGTAGGAAGCCAGAGATGTACAGCTGGGACCAAGACGCCTATCGAATCTGACGCCCCAGTGCTCGCAGCTACCCGTGCACCCGCTACCCGTACTCCAGCAACAATCCTGGGGAAACAGAATCACGAAATTCCTTCTAGAAGATTTACAGCATCATTTTGAAAAACACTCCAAAACTGCCACAGCGCTCGACACTTCCGGTCGGCGTTATTGACTAACGCCATGTATATTTGTAATTATCTATTGATTATTATTTTAGGGCAAAATGCCTAAACTCCCTAGCTTAGGGGCTGCCTTCGGGTACTTAACCTCGCATACGTGTGGATACAGACATTTAAGTGTGATAATTTTTATTGTGTTTGTCGGCCGCAAATGTTATGAAAAATCTCCACCAACATCAAACTGTTAAATCCAATTTAATTAATGCGTTATAGCATTTAACTAAGCTAGATTATTTATCCTTTTTATATATTCTTTTGCTCCCAGAACTCTACCATCAGCTCAAACCTTTTTAGACATCGGCAATTTTAACGGACACGAACTTTTGTGTAAATAGTTTAATTAAAATCTCCATCTAAAATTCCGACTGTGACCTTCCGAATACAACCAACTAGCCTTTCCTTCTATTAAATCATTATCTTGAAAAGATCTGTACACCAATGCAATTAGAATCCAAAGTTTAAGTCTGTATAATACACTTACGTCCCCCCCCCCCCCCCAACCCACTCACTAGCATTGCAGTTTTCGATTAAAGGCTTGTTTAATTTAGCTGCAATGATTTATTTATTGCGAAAGCAACCCTACAAGCTTTAATTTGAGCCAATCCATTTAATAGTCATGTAAATAAGATTCCTACAGTCAGTCAGTCAGTCAGTTGAGTTAAACTCAATTTGGCCCATCTCTACATGTCCTACTCGTTCAAATGGCTCTGCACCAAAACCCTTTACCAAACCGACTTCTCCCACTTTCCACTGTTCTCCTGGTCCCTGAGCCAATCAGAGAGGCATAGCTGTCCTCGATGTCCGCACTTTGGTCGCCAGAATCCCCCTCTCCAGCATAAAAAGCTCCAACAGCCATCCCTCCTTAGCACAGCTCATAGATCTTCTGTAAGCCACGCAAAAAAAATTGTTTGGTTTATGGGCGAGGTTGCAAATTGAAGCACCAGGCAACCAGGCATTTTATTTTATTTAACTAACCACATTTCTTTGACATGTACCTAGCTCAAAGCTGAAAGAATATGAAGTCAGCCTAAAAAAAATATAATATTGGTAAATATGTTATTTATGTCATCTAACATTCAAAGTTTTTTAGTTTTTGTCAAATAACTTCTTAGTGGTATGAGCTAGAGGTTTGAAATTGGCACCATTGGAAAGCTCGTTTCGAGGCGGTTAAAATGGTGTACTGGAATGTCAAAATCGGTCAATATTTGGCGAAAATGTGATTTTTAGCGGGTGAACCAAGTTTCAAATAAAAAGTTTTGACCCGTTATAATTTAAAGCACCCGCACGCGCCTGTAAACCAAACAATTAACTCTGCATGGCCTAACACTCCCGTACCCAGCAGCTAGGCTAGTTACGGTTGTTATTGAATTATGGTCCCGGGTTCAAAATTTGCTCCACCAAGAACTCGCTTCAAAACTTTGTGTAACAAAATAAACACTTTTATTAAACAATAAACCTACTATGTTAGTTATGTTATTTGTCCACCTAAGTGGTACAATAAGCACCTTAGTTGCTTGAAATTCACACATAGTATTATTTGCTCTAGGCCTAATGGTGTAAATAGAATCTTCACTATATAAATAAATTAATGCCTTAAGAGGGAGCGCAACACCTTTGGTTATCTCAATACTACTAGATGGCGCTAGCGTCTACAATGTATTTCAGTTATGATCTTAGTTCCACTTTTTCACAGTTATTTTCCAACAGAATAGTCCCAATCTTGTTTCTGACGAAAGAGAATAGAATTGCCTAGCGAAGTGTGGAAGCAAAATTATCTAAAATATATTTTTGTACTTTGGAGCAATATTTTAAGATTGGCTGATTGTAAGATAAATAAAAATTTAATAAATTTAAAAATTTTTTTAAATTTAAAAAATTTTAATAAAAAAATAAAAATAAAAATCGGATTCGAACGCAGAACGGGTGTTAAATGTGACGAAGCATGTTGACAAAGAAGGGCTGGATAGCAGTTCCAACACTCGTCAGATCCGTGCGTTCGGAAATCTGAGCAAAATGACGTTTCACACTGCGATCGACGTATAACTGTTCTTAGTATTGCAGTTACACGTCGTTGTGCTTCCAAATATTAACTTAGATTGCGCTCCATTGCTCCAAT
>JAHWFP010122913.1:45205-56104 GCA_023313725.1 Lithobius niger | reverse complement strand
CCCCCCCCCCCCCCCCCCCCCCCCCCCCCCCCCCCCCCCCCCCCCATACTACCCCAGCTGGAAACAAATAATACATTATAAGTAATAAATACACAGAACTGCATTTTGGAATTGCAGGGCTTGCTAGCCACACTGCCGCCAGTTCAATCACAATGTAACATGAAAAAACCGACAAATCACAATACAAAAATTTCTGAGGACATGAGACTAATCCTCGGAAAGTAATTAGTTTTTTTTTTTAACCTAGTATTTTTTGCGGCATTTTCTGCTTTTATAAATCATTTTTGAACAAGGTTTTGTTTTTATCCAGGTTTCACGGTACAAGAACATAAACATACTATTCTAGTTTTCCCACTCTTTCGGGCAACTAACGTAATCCAAGAATGGGAAAGATGGGTATTCGGATGCAAAATTATCAATGAATTATGCCACAGTTTTACGTCAATAGCATTCCATACTTATGTGAAACGTCATTTGGCTCAGATTTCCGAACGCACGGATCTGACGAGCGTTGGAACTGGTCTCCAGCCCTTCATTGTCAACATGCCTCGTCACATTGAACACCCATTCTGCGTTCGAATCCGATTAGGGCAGGCAAGATTTTTTCAAACAACACCTGCATATTATGGTATTTTGTTGTTTAATTTGAAACCAGTAACACTTTTTTATGAAGATAAGGATTTAAATCTTAGATATCGAATGGAAATCACGTTTACAGTTTTTATTTATCTTTCAATCAGCCAATCTTAAAATATTGCTCCAAAGTACAAAAATATATTTTAGATAATTTTGCTTCCACACTTCGCTAGGCAATTTGATTCTCATTCTTTAGAAACAAGATTAGCACTATTATGTTGGAAAATAACTGAGAAAAAGTGGAACTAAGAACATAACTGAAATACGTTGTAGACGCTAGCGCCCTCTAGTAGTCAGAATTGAGATAACCATAGGTGTTGCACTCCCTCTTAAGAGCACCAGATTCATAGCATTCACTACTATAGGCGACGGTAGAACGTTTTACTGAGTAGGCCGGCTACCGTTGCATTATTAGCATAATTTGTTGCAACGTAAATTGGCTTAAATATGAGTGGAAATACAGGACAATTCCTATTAAGTTCCCACTTACAAAATTGCAGGCAAATACCTGTTAACGTTAATTCGACTCATATTCGATAACGAATTAATAAAATCTCAGGAGGCCAAGTTCCTTTTTTTCCCTGAATTAAATACAATTTACGTCCCAACACAGGTTAACTTCTTCTGTTACCAGAATAAATATTCGGCCTTTTAAATATCACACATTATTACCATAAGTAGGCTACATACAACCAACAAAAACTGTAGCAATAAATAGCTAGCTGTTAAATAAGGCACAGCTAAATAATGTGTCGGAAACATGGTTATTTCTCATGCATTAGAAATTCAACATAATACGAAATTCTAGTCCCTTCCTAATATTTCAGCCCTGACAAACGCTAGTCACCATCAACAACAGTTTACTTTTTTTCTACTCACGCTACCGGTCGGCGTCGGACGAACGGCGATGAAAACGACAAAAGTTCAGTGCAACGAACGGGCCCCGTTCTCATGAAGCGACGAAATGGCAATAGACAAAAGCGGCGGCAACAACTCCATGCAGAAACGAGTGAACAGTTCCATTTTTTGTACTGGTAATCCTCATTGCCGTGACCACACAACGAATGAAGAAAGCTGTTGAAGAATAATGACCAGGCCATCTTGCTGCCGAAGTTCAGGCGGGGAATTCAATTTAACGTTTTAGGATCGACATTTCGTACGTGTTGTGCAACTATATTTGGTGTCCGTCTAAGGTCTTCAGATGGAATACGAGAGTGCTTATTGCCAAGCACTTGACGAAATTATGCTGTTCTACATTCTTGGAAGAACAGACAAAATTTACGGACTCAAAATTTAGACGTTTAACAACCTTGAAGTCATTTTTGCACTGTCAGTCTTATCACTCACAGGACGCACGCACATGGTCTTCCAGCGCTGATCACAGCGCCGCCTTGTGGCGATTTTTAAACTAATGCTACAGTGCTGCCACTTAATGTCCACACGCAAAACGAAACCGACACTTAAAGCATTATAAAGCAGATTTTAGTTATATTCTTTCCCTAACTCAAACAAAAATAATAAAACAAAAGTAATAATGAACCAATTACATTTTATTACACACTTTCACAGCAATTGCAAGAAATGTTGGATTTTCAAAGTTACACTCCAAGCTAGAAGAGTCACGCCGGTTGGGAGTGGAGATGTCACGTCCGAAGGTTGCCATGCCGGGAAAAATGGTAGTGGTTCGTATGCAAATAGTTTAGCTTTAAAAGTTTATCTTTAGGATCCCCAAATTCACAAATTTATAGTTTAAACTTAACCTCTAGCTTAGAGAAATTATAGATGGCAAACCATCGGCATTTCTGGCCCCCCTGCCTTCCATAACGTAAGAGTGGTTCTCTTCCTAAAAACCAAACTTTTTTTGTTTATTTTAAACCTTAATCTAAACAAACAGACGGTTTGATCTTTGTTGAAACAAAACTGTTAGGATAATTGTAACTTAGCGGACACGGTTCAATTTGCTGGGTAAACCTGGACTGGAGCCCAAAGAACTTCTTTTTCTAGTTGAAAATTTAAGTTGTTTTTAAGAACAAAATTCGTTGTTCTTGTTTAAAGTGAATTACTAAATGTAAATTCTATTTTATTGCTTTTCCAAACTTGTAAAAACAACAATTTTAAACGTAAAAATGGTTTTTACTATCCTAAAATACTCACCTTATTTTATAGCTTATCGGCGCATGTTTGCTCTTTACCTGCCCATGACTAACGAGATTTCCACATGCTAACCCCAACCTGCCCCCGGGCGCATCGCGCGTGCGATCCCAGCGCCAGGTGGCCTTCATCGTCACTTTTTTCGTTCCTCTCCCTACTGGCTTGAGCGGGGCCGGAGGGTGGGTTTGTGTACAGGTGAGTATTTTAGGATAGTAAATACCATTTTTACGTTTAAAATTGTTGTTTTTACATCTTCCAAAAATACTCACCTTATTTTATAGCCGACTTCGTCCAATAGGAGGTGGGTCAAGCCTGCTGGGGTAGCATGGGATCTAAAAGGGGTACTAACCTTATGTTCGGACGATCTACGGGAAGTTGGCTGACCCGCTAGCGCCTGCCAAGGCGACTGGACCCAGTCGGTTGATGCTGTCGATCTCACCGACGTTTCGGAAGTAGTGGCTGATGAACACGTTTTTGTGCCGCCACGTGCATGCTGCTGAGATGTCCTGTATAGGAATCCCGGCCGCAAATGCCAAGATGCGGACAGCGCTCTGAGCTCATGAGCTCGAATGTCCGCTGGAATGTCCACGCAATCCTCTGATGATTCGTAGGCTTTACGAATTGTGCTGACAATCCACTGTGCTATCTTGGCTGGTGTGAGGCGTATCTTCACGGTGGCTTGCTGGGTTGTCGGGTCGATTGCAAGGAACAACGGGACGTGTACTGTCTCGTCCGTGCTATTCAGTTTCGCAGTCTTGTCCAGGTAGTACTTCAGTGCCCTTATTGGGCAGTGAGTGCGTTCCAAGTCCCTACTTCCCAGGATGGGCCCGAGAGCTTCAATCGTGATTGGTTTTGAGGTCTCGTGTGGTTTCTGCGTCTTCGTACGGAACTCCGGTTTGCACATCAGCGTGACTTGGGACCAGCCCTTCGTGAAGCGTAGGCACGCCTTGTTCCTGGAAAAAGCTGCTACCTCACTCTGCCTGCCCGCAGTTGCCATCGCTACCAGGAAGACAGTTTTTTGAGTGAGGGCTAACAGGGGGGCCTTCCCCAATGGCTCGAATGGTGGCCTTGACAAGTAGGAGAGTACTAGAAGTAGATTCCAGCCAGGGTGTTGATTCTTAACTCGGGGTCTCAGTTTCCCGAATGATCGCATCAGGCGGGAGATGACGTGGTTTTTCACGATGTCTCGTCGCCCGTAGAATGATAGTACCGAGTTGATTGCTGCTCTGTATCCTTTAATACAGGTGACGGACAGACCTTGATCAAAGACCTTGATTATGGCAGGATCGCATGGGTCTACATTCATCTCCGAGCACCAGGTGTACCACCTTTTCCATTTTGTGTTGTAGACCTTGCTTGTTGATTCACGTAGACATTGTACGAGCTTGTCGATGACTTCTCCCGTGAATCCGCCCGACCCCAACTTCTTCCTCACAGTTTCCAGGCGTGAAGCCGAAACTTGGCTGGGTCCGGGTGAAGTGTCTTCCCTGCATGTTGCGATAGGAGTGCCGGCGTGACCGGGAGGGATATCGGTGCCTCGCGAGCCATTTCCATCAGATCCACGAACAATCCTGCCGCCGTCCAGTAAGGTGCGATTAGGATGTAGGAGCCCTTTGACGATCGTATCTTGTTCAGGGCCTGCTGAATCATGATGAACGGAGGGAACAGGTAGGCTGTGAGTCCGTTCCAGTTCATGCTCAGTGCATCTGTGCCCCAAGCTCTGTCGTCTGGGAATGGCGATACTACGAACTGAGGAAGTTGGGTATTCAGGAACGTAGCAAAGAGATCTATGACTGGTTTTCCCCATTGTTGGAACACTGCCTGGCACACCCGGCGATCTAGGGACCATTCCGCCGGTGCCGTTTTGGCCTGTCTTTACAGTTGGTCTGCTATCACGTTCATCTTTCCCGCGATGTGTCGAGGCAAGAGGTTGAATTCCATGCAGAGTTTGAAGATGGTGGACATCTCTAGGTGGAGTGACTCTGAATGGGTCCCTCCTCCCCTCCTGATGTATGATACCGTGGATGTATTGTCGGAGAACACCCGGATCGTTTCTCCTTGTAACGCCGGTCCCCACTGTTCCAGTGCTCGGCGGACAGCTCTCAGTTCCAAGTTGTTGATGTGCAACGATTGTTCTTGAAGGTTCCATGTTCCTGCCAGTTGGTGGTCCCCCATGAGGGCTCCCCATCCTGACAGTGAGGCATCCGTGTACAGAGAGGTCCTCGGGTTCCCCGGGTGGATCGGGACGCCAGATACGAGGTTGGCTGTCTTCCCCCACCATAGGGCGTCCTGTCGTGGGAAGTTCTTGTTGGTTGTAAGCATAGCCTGCTAACAGTAAATGTGGTTCTTCTCATCAAAGAGAATTTATTTATATTAGGCTTAGCCTATTCATATTATTGTTTAGTAGCCTATATTTCAAGGGAATGTTAAAAAGCCTGGAAACTAAAAATGTACTTTCCCCAGTTCAGGAAAGAGTGACGGAAAAGCCCGGTCGGCAATTATGCACTATGTTTGCCTGGAGAAAGAAACATTCGGCTTATCGAGCGCTTTAGCCTGGTGGGGAGTAACTTCCGGTTGGTGCGAACGCTCACTCGCGTTCTGGGGTCGATGCAGGCAGCATGGGCTGCAAGCTGCAGTCATGTTGTTTAAGCCATGTGGTCAAGCGTGTGTCATTTGTTGTAACTTTTGCAATGTCACTGTTAAATAAACAGTTGAACTTAAGTTATTCTTCTGGACCTTCTTTGAAACAAAACAGTAATTTGTAGGACTAGGAATTCGCTGGAGTAACGCGGACATTTTCCTACAGTGGTAGCAGAGCGTGGTTTTGTGACACGGACATTTGTGCGACGTGCATATTATTTTGCCGATAGTGTCGTCGTTCATTTCAAGAAGGAGTCTTCCGGAATTACGGTATGATAACCTAACACTAACATTTTGGTGGGACCATTTAAAGAGGGACAAGATTTGTTCAGTTTTCCGTCGTAGCGAAAACCCCCGTTACAACAAACTGGTTAGGCCTATCGTAACGAACGCTAGTCGTCCAGTCGTAGCGTTGGTTTTTGTGCTCGCAGCATTGAACTATTTTACTAACAATGCTTCAAATAGAACTCGTTATGTTGCGTATTTTGTTCGTAGCAAAACCAAAACTTAAAATTAAATTAAACCAGTGACAAGAAACCACGTGGATTTTGACAACCCCCGCCATAACGACATCGACAGCGTTAGTCTGTCGCGGAGCTCAAATGCTTTTCGACAAACGCAGGAAATATTCCAGTGCACTCATTAGTCATAGCAAAGTAATACATTTATGTAAGGCCGGGAAAAAAAAACTGTTCGTTCTCGGGCGCGGGCGGGTCCCCAAAAATCATGCAGGTCAAAGGCTTTTTATTTCATTCGTCTTACGTCGTTACCCGTGGAGTGAGGCACTAACGAAATATTTATTCTTGCGAAAACTATTGGACACAATTATTTCAAATTTATTACACGCACGTAACAGATAATTATTAAAATGCACAGAAAAAATCGGACAAATGGCTTTAATAGTGTCGGAGAACCGTTGTTTTTTTGTTTTTTTAATTACGGGCAGTAGCCAAATGAAATCGAAACTCTCCGTGTTGACAAAACGCGTCCAAAAGTCGGCGTTAGGCTAAAAATCGTTGTTCGAACTTGTTCCCACCTGATAAGCAATAGTTTGAAGGTTTATACGCTCCATTTCCATTTTAGTTTTGCATCATGGCTGCTGATTTAATTTTTTAATGCTGTGAAACATCATCTTTCTTGTGATTTGCAATGACGAACTAAAACACAAGTGCTCTCAAGCGCTCACGTGAAATCCGAAGCGATCGGCGGCATCCATGTTGAAATCCCGCATCAGCCAATGAGATCACGCAAATCGGTCACGTGGTACCAACCAGCCAATAACGGAACGCGATTTTAAAATGCTTTGGAAAGTTAGCTTGAAATGGCCAGAAACGGCCTACTACAATTCGCCTGATTGGCCAATGCCAAACGGCCATCGAGAAAATAAGTTGAGAGGGCTAGATTGAAGGGAATTCCAGCTTTCCAACTAATACAAGATGGCAGCACCCAGTCAAATGCTTCGACCGCTACCGCTGATTAAAAATGACCAATTTTCTGCTTTTTGACTTAGGAAAAAAGAATGAGAAACACATTTTTGCAGTTTTTAGTGAGTCTACACTCAACTAAAGTGCTTTTAATAAAATTGTAGATATTGGTAACAACGGTTTTTTTTTTCTACAGAAATCGATGCACAACATGTCAGGAATTTCAGCGTTTCGCATTTCGATATTTTGATGGAAAATTGTGTTTTTCGACCCATAGTTTACCTTCAAAGCTTCGACGTATATATACGTCGTTACTGTGTTTGGGATGATTTTTTTGGACGTATATATACGTTCATACTGCTTAAAAGTTAAAGAAAAATGTTGAGCATTTTCATAGCATTTTGAAAATAAATAATAAAATAAAAAGCCGGGTGGCCTGGTCCTTTTTCGACTTTCGAAATGCCCGAGAACCAAACTTATTTTTTTCCACGGCCTAATATATTAGAACTTAATACATTTGTATATATTTATGGAAATATATATTTATTTGTGGTATTAGACATTGAGACAAATGAAGGCAGCTCTATGGTGCGTCTTGTGTAGCGTAATTTTGTTCGCAAATATGACGAGTGACGGGGGCTCAATTGCCATTCCAAAATTAACTGTGAACAATTATGAATCTTGGAAAAACAATTGTCGTTTTCTACTCCAAGAAAAGGGGTTATGGTCGTTTGTGGACCAAACTGAACCGGCGTTATCTGCTTCAGCCTCAGCAAAGGAGAAGGACAGATACAATCATCGAAAGAGTAGGGCCATGGCAATAATATGCCTTAATGTTGAAACACGAATGCAGGATGTCTTAGGAAACTTGTCTGATGCATATGAAGCGTGGGAAAAACTCAAATAGCTCGGCTCACATAGGTCTCACGGACTTGTGGTTGGGCTTAAAATGTGCGTAAACTATTTTTGAACCAGTGTCTAGGGCTCGTGAGGCTAGACTTAGAAGTGAATTCTTTGCTTTACAATTAGAACAAAATGAGCCCATGGCATTATTTTTGGCTAGAGTTGACAAAAAGGCAGCTGAATTAGCTGATATTAAGGCACCACGTACAGATACAGAAATTGCATTCCAATATTTAGGAAAATTGCCCGAAGAATATGAGTACACTGTCCAACAGATCTATCACTGGAAAGATGCAGATTTCATTCCTTCAGAGGTTAGGGAGCAACTTCTAGCAGAATACTCTAGATTAAAAATGAAGCAGCCTACTGCAACTGCATCAAATGTGATGGCTTCAGATGATCCCCGTGCGCCATCTCGTGAACAACAAGTAGGCTTACAATTTCGTCAAGGTGGAAACTCCACTCGTGCGTGCTTCAATTGTGGTGAAAAATCCCATATGGTTAGGGCCTGCCCTCATCTAACATCTCAAGCAAACGAGAAAACCCCAAGTAGCAGTAGAGGCAACCCTCGACGTGGTAGAAGTAGGGGAAGAAATAGAGGAGGTGCATCCAGCACTAACAACCGAGCCGGCAGTTTCTATGTTGGTATAGACGAGCAGATCAATTCTTCAGCAGTGTGTGTGGAAGATACAGATTTTACCCCCAGTGCGCAGATTCTTGGAAAAGTAACACAAGGTAATCCCAATTGGTACCTGGATTCCGGTGCTACGCACCACATATGTACAAATAGAGATTGGTTTATTTCACTTGCAACAGTGCAAGATAAGCAAGTTTGCCTTGGTGAAGGCGCGTCAAAAATTGTTGGTATCGGGCAAGTGACCATTCAAGTAAAAGTCGGTGATGTTACATGTACTATTGACTTACAAAATGTTTTGTATATCCCGACGTTTTGCAAAAATCTCACAAGTGTTGGTTGCATCGATAAGTCTCTTTATCACATTGACATTTTTCAGGGACATACGAGTGTGTATTTACATAATGCAAATGAATGCTTACTGTATGGCAACCGAATCGCAAACAAGTTGTATTGCGTATGCAATGTTGTGTCTCATAAGGTCAAACTAAAACATGTGAATGGAGCTGCAGCTTGTACCTCCGACTCGAGTTAAGAGTTCCTTTGGATTAAGTAAGAATCAAAAGGGGGACATTAAACGAAGTAGTGAAGTCGCTAAGATTAGAGTAGATGATAAAGTTAAACCCAATAAGTCAGTTTCAGTGGAAACCTGGCACTCGAGGTTCGGTCATCAGCATAATTTGGGCCTGATAAATTTACAAAGCTCCAAGGTTGTACATGGAATACAAGTGGGAGTGAAGCCTAAATCTCCTCAGTGCGAGGTATGCAAGGTAACCAAATCAACTAGGGCTAGTTTTAAGGGTATTGATGCTATACAGAGTAAGAAGCCGCTCGAGCTCCTTCACATGGATGTTTGGGGACCAAGTCGCACGGCATCCTTGGGTAATTGTAGATATGTGCTTACTATAATTGATGATTATACTCGTTATGCATGGGTGTTTCCGATCGCTAAGAAAATCAACGTATTTCAAACTTTTGTTGACTTTCGTGCAAGAAGTGAAAGACAATTCAACCTCAAAATTGTAAATGTCCGCACAGACCGAGGTATGGAATTTTGTTCAGGTGAATTTTGTGATTATCTACGTAAGTTGGGTATAAGATACCAGCGAACCAATGCCTACTCACCAGCTATGAATGGAATCGCTGAGCGATTTAACCGCACATTGATAGAAGGGGTACGTGCAATACTTCACGAGACGTCTCTGCCATGCAATCTTTGGGCAGAATTTGTATGTACATTTACGTACCTGAAGAATAGGTACCCTCAGTCAAAATTAGGCTTTAAGGTCCCTTATACATTATTGTTTGATCGAGGTGCATCAGTCAGACATTCACGAAGACCTGGTGCAATGTGTTATGTACACTTCAATAAGCCGGGAAGGGGTAAACTTGACGTTAAAGCATGGGAGGGGGTATTCATTGGCTATGCAGTTGACACGGTAGGATATAGAGTGTGGAATCCCCAAACTAACATGATTGTTGAAACTAAACATGTAAAAGTAGATGAGGATAAGTTATGGGGAAGGGAGAAAAGGTCTGCAGTATAGGCCTAAGAGTGTTCTTAAACCCAGTGAAAGTGCAACTAAATTTAACTATGAAAAGGGAATTAGTTCTGGTACAGAGTCAGAATCAGATGGTAATTCTAGTGTAGAAGCAGAAGATAAGACTGAGGGCCCAGTAACAATTGAAGAAGTTCCTCCACAACCAATCATTCGTAGTAATAGTGTAGGCTCATCCCCCAAATTGGCTCCTTTAAATTATAAGAATTGGAGAAGGGAAGAAGTAGTCCATAAGACGGGGCAAAGGGTAGGTAGGATAGATGTGTACTATCGCACCCCAGATGGAATTACATTCCGCAGTGTTAATGATATCAAAAAATATTGTGTAGAACGGGGATGTCAGTTTGAACCAGTGTTCGATTTTAGGGGTAGACGAACACCTAATCCCGAAAATGTATCCACTAATGAAAGGGATAGTCCTGTTGATTTCAGTGATGCCGAGGCTTACATGTGTATTGTCGAGCCAAGTAACTATGAGGAAGCCATTGCCTCTCCTCAAAAGTGTGAATGGAAAAGGTCCATGGAAGACGAAATTGCGTCTTTTAAGAAAAGAGGGGTATATAAAGAGGTTAATGTAACTAATGATATGAAAGTACTGGGATGTAAATGGATATACAAGGTAAAACAAAATACCGATGGAAGCATTAAACGTTTCCGCTCCCGACTAGTAGCTCAGGGGTTTTGTCAAGCAAGCGGTGTTGATTTTGATTAAGTATTCAGCCCAGTTGTAAATTTTGTTTTGGTTAGATTCTTTTATGTATTATTAGTATCCATTATGAAGTGGACAAATGTTCATTTGGATATCAAGTGTGCGTACCTTTATGGTACATTAGATTGCAAAACCTTCATGGAAATCCCCAACGGATTCAAAACTGTGTTTAACAATGGTAAGGTGTGGCTATGGTAGGCTAATACTCGTATTGGCTTGGTTTGGGCAGTGCTGCGGGACACG
>JAHWFP010122913.1:10545-35212 GCA_023313725.1 Lithobius niger | reverse complement strand
AATTGTAAAAAAGGACCATTCGCACGGATTTTGGTTGATATATATGAAATACGATTTTGGGGTTGAATGGTTGCTTTTACGAAAAAGGATGTATACTAACTTTTCTGCCCAGAATTACGTGCTGAACGTTTTTGTTATACATCACGCTTTTGAATTGTTGACAGTTAAGGAGTTACACCCCAAAAAACTGTTTTACATCCGCCATTTTGATCGCCATCTTGGATTTAAGGGTTCCTGGTTAAATTTCGAAGTGGCCCCATTTCTAAAAATGATCTTACAGGCATCCACATTCATCACACCGATTTTCATGCTTTTATGAAAAAGTGAACGATTCTTCGGCTCTGCCGCCTGACTATAAGTAGAGAAAAAAGTTAACGCAATGTGTAGAACGATTGATATGGTAAAATGTCCCTAGTATTTTGTTTTGCTTTTGTTCCGTTTTTTCTAATGGCATTTTTTTGCCTTTTCACCTTCGTGTTTTTTTGGAAAACCACCTCAGTGTATGGATCACAATAAATAATAATTTTACTATTGGCGTTTTACTTTTGGAATCACACCGCCCCAAGTTGAAAGAGATTAACACCACCTAAACACCATTCATTCAGTCATATTTCCATACAATCCATCAGTATATAAAAAAAGTAATCCTACCTGTGTGTAAATTGTTGAAACCAATCTAAAATCAACTTTAAAAAGTTGCTTTTGACTGTCAACCCACCGAATTTCTGGTCCACTGAACTAAAAACAAAAGTAAAATATTAGTTCTTAGTTATGCTATAATACCTGACCTTTCATTTTTAGCTATTTTATCTAGAAAATATCTTCCAGCAACTGTGCTCCATCCCGCCAGAAGAGCCCGCTCCATTAGCCACTAGGCGTGCACACCCAATGAACTGCCGCTTTTCATTTAGCACCCTTCGGTTCAACCAGTGCGGAGGAGAGTGAGTTACTGAAGTATTTTAGGATAAGCAAAAACATCAAAATACCAGGGCAACCTGGTTGGTTTTTGTTTCTATTGCATACATACATTTCCTGCCTCAGAATAAATATGCTATTATACCACACAAGGACGAATACTGATAA
The DNA here is from genome assembly GCA_023313725.1 of Lithobius niger. Taxonomy (NCBI): domain Eukaryota; kingdom Metazoa; phylum Arthropoda; class Chilopoda; order Lithobiomorpha; family Lithobiidae; genus Lithobius; species Lithobius niger. The sequence goes on along the minus strand of JAHWFP010122913.1, from coordinate 34,129 downwards.
GTCCACTTAAATTTTCGGTGATTACACACAAAGTCTGTGGTAGTCCTTTCACCTTCTTCAGAAGTAAAATACGAAGCGCAAAACGTTCGAAGATCACCTCATTTTGAAATTCGCGCAGCTAACCACTGATCTATACAGCACGTTCCTGCTGCATCTGGACTTGCCACATTTGGCCGAGTTTTACCTTCAGCTCCGGCCTGAGCAAGCGATCGATGTTGCGGTAGGATAGCCCATATATGTTTATCAGCTTCAAGGAAAAGGGAGTGAAGCTGATGAACATATGTGGGCCAACATCTATCGCTTGCTGAGGCCGGAGCTGAAGGCAAAACTCAGCCAAATGTGGCAAGTCCAGATGCAGCAAGAACGTGCTACATAGATCAGTGATTAGCTGCATGAATTTCAAAATGAGGTCATCTTCGAACGTTATGTGCTTCATTTTTTACTTCTGAAGAAGGTGAAAGGCCTACCACAGACTGTATGTAATCACCGAAAATTTAAGTGGACTTTTCAGTATTCGTCCGTGTATGGTAAAAGCCTAGTTGTTCTGATGTCATCAAGTAGCCACAGTAAAAAATAGTAAACACCGGTCACCCGTTTTTTCCATTACCTGCCTTTTATGCATTTCCCTCCTTTTGAATGCTCAAACCTTAGTGAAACTTGTTGGCTTCCCTGCCAGTCTCGTAGTTTTCCCTTCTGCGCATGTGTGGGCGCAGGCCTCGTATAAAAACGTCCGACTAGGACCTTGCTTCATCTTTCTTCCTCCGAGTTGGGACAATGGTGACTCGGAGGGGAGGCGGACGGGAAAAGATAATGCAAGTTTTCATCTAGGCAATAGAAAAAAAAATCAACCAGGTGGCCCTGGTATTTTGCGGTTTCTATGCCAACGAAAATGTACATTACCTGCCTTTTATACATTATGCAGACCTCGTCCCATATAGCGGTGGGACCATGGTAACGGTTATGGGGCTATGAGCTGGTTGCCCCAGAATCAACAATCGTAAGCAATCCATGTTGGTGCGTGTGAATAGACGCTCTGGTTGATTATCTGGTCCCGTGGACTGGGGGGGGGGGGGTGAGGCTTAATGGCGCGTCGACAACTTCGTCATTAGCGCCAACCTCAGTCACAGTGCAGTGGTCCGGGTTGCCACTGCACCACACATTACAGAGATGTTATTCAAACCCCTAATCTAAATCTTGTCATACATCCGTACCTCCTGCAAAAATTGAAAAACACCGGACAGGAGGACAGACTTATCACCCAATTGACGCGCAATGTCATGCGGAAGATGGAAACGACGACGAACACCATCAAGATGGTGACAATCAACAAGGAAGTGCCGGACCGTAAGTGGCCGTTGACACCAAGAACATTCAGGAGGGTCAACCCCCCGCAAAAGGAAACAGTAAGTCAAGTGTGACCAACGCGCAAACGGGCCAACACCACCTCCTCACGGCGACTGCGGCGACACGCTAAGTGCCATTCCTCAACAGTGCCTTTAATAGCACGTAACTTATTACCGACTTGACTGTCCCACAAGGCTTGCCAAAAAGCGTGTAACCTCAGACGCAGAGTTGGAAAGGCGTCTGAGGGTACAAGGCTGAGATCCCTACCGAGAGGGCCAGAAAGGGCCCCTTTCGCAGCAGAATCAGCACCCGAGCATTGTAGGGCAATGTAGGCATCAGTCGTACGGCAGTGGGGCCCATACTGGTAGTATTCGACTGATGCGCCTAGGCCTGGCGTCATGGAATCATTCGCGCATGGGTCGCAGGGCCCATGCTTGCAACAGCGGTGTGATGGATGAGGCTAATTCCTGCCTTGAACTATCGCAGGTGCCTGTGGACCAATTTTCTGTTGCGGCCCGCTGGGGCCACGCTTGTCAAAGGGCAACCAGCGACTGGATGGTCGGGCGTCGTTGTTTGGTTCTTTTTTTTATGTGGAAAAATTGGAGTGGCGCAGGAGGTACATGGGGTAAAGGTTTGTATAACGAAGGGCTTTAAAATATATGGTTCAAATACGCAAACAACGGTTTAGCCCACTCGGTCACGAGACCGCTGTTTTTGAGAGGACAAGTGGATAACAGTAGTGTGGGACCGGCCCTTGTAGCCCGACGACAGTTATGTAGAAATGAATTTCTTCTCACATTAATGAAAGGCGACTCCTTCGCCAGGTCACGACATGTTGTAGCGGCGGACGCTATGACAGAAGAGGTGCTTGTAGAGTCGCCGACATCTGGTTGACTATGGTATAGTTTAAAATTACTCTCGAGTGGCTGTTTTTACTTTTGCAGAAAATAGCACATGCACTACTGACCCGGCATTACTAGCCTAGGCTAGGCTAGGGATTGCTAGGCTAGGAATTAGTAGCAATAATAAACTGGGTGTCGCTGCCACCACGGTGGGTGTGTTTTAATAGTTAACTATGACTTTAAATAATAAGGATTTTCGTAAGATTTGAACTCTAGCAATTAAATCTACTAGCAAATAAACTGGCGTTTAAAACTCCTGGTTTTATTTTAGAGACAAACAAAAAATTGCACTTTACATTTCGTTAACTAGTTTTCAACAACTGAATGGCTTTAAATAAAAATACAGCAACTTGAATTTACATTGTGTTAAATTCGGCACTGATAACTTTACATGAACTTCGCTACAAAATTTCGATAAGAAAAATTGTTTGCGAGTTTACCTAAAACTCTCTGGATTATGAAAGCACCTAGCTCAATTGCAAAATAATGTTGCAATTTTGTTTCAGTTGTACCTAACAAGAAATCAAACTTTGATTCACATTGAATCAACCTTAGATTTGCGTATCGATCTCAGAAGGCCTTTGCTTCCGCAAAACTAAGTGATCTTGGTGATCTAATGTTGGTTTGGAGGCAGGAAGACGCATGCAAATATCGTTGAAACACAGATTCAACAATCGTCCTTGTTTGAAGTTACAAAAGGTCATTAATAGCCTTAGCCTCTTTCCTAACATTACCATAAGGAATGGGTCGAGGAGGCTAGCTAATATGCGAAGGGGGCAGTGAGACTGAAGTAGTATTCCTTGGAGAACGGCGAAGGGCAACAGAAGCACTGAGAGCCGGCAATTAGAAAGCAGCAATGGGCACCTGGAACGAAGCCATGGCCACCTGGAACGAGGCCATGGGCACCTGGAGCGAGGCCATGGGCATCTGGAGCGAGGCAATAGGCGCTTGGAGCATGGTGAAGGAAGTCTGTTAGAAACCGATGGGCATACAGGAGCAGCGATGACAAGGAACTTCCCTGCCGCGAGGGAATGACAGGAGATGGTAACAAATGCAGCTGCGGTGGTCCATCGAAGATGCGGCGCAAGTCCAAGGGTCCCGTTAAAGCATCATTGATGCACAAAAGCAATGCGGGAGGCAACGGGGTCTTTGAAAATGAGAGAAACGCCACTGAAGAAATCCTCCCACGGACTGGAGCCGACAAGCTTCCCAAAGCCGAGGGGGAATAAATGTTGCTAGACACAAAAGAGGGAGACCGCCGAGATTTCCTGGTCCTCGAACGGGACTTGCGATTCATGCCAGAAAGAAGATGATAAAAACAGCGGCAGAGACATCCCCTGTGGTCGTCGATAATTCAACAGACCGTGAAAGCAAATCTGAAAGAAGCAATGGGGAACAGGAATGTTCACAAGGAAGAAGGCAGAGCCATCAAAGTCAAAACATTGCAGTGGGAAACAGAAAATGACGACTCTCGGTGCTTCTTAGAAGAGTAGAATTTCTCTTACTTCTCTTTTAATTTCTTCTACCATTTCCTATATTTATTATCCAAATGGAAACCTCAGACCCCGTAGAAGAAGAATTAATAGACAATTTCATTGTTTTACCATCAGTAAAATGAAAAGAACCTGGACGGGTGGGGAACACGGTTTTCCCAGACGAGTAAAGACAGAACCAACAGGAAAGTTCGGTAGCAAGGGGACCTTTTCAGGGGCAGGATTTAAATAAGTAGGAGACAAGGTTGAAACAAGGGGACCTTGTGACATCTTAAGGGCTTCAAACTTAAAATCTACGGGAGACGTGTCCAGAAAGAACCAAACGAAGCAAGGGGAGCGTTAACGGAGCATCCGATGCTTGGTTGCGATAACAAGACACCGAAGTAATGATTGCAGATGGAGACACAGAAGACGTAATATTTTTTGAAGAAATGTCCGTGGACATGGGCTGGTAATCACGGTCAAAGTCAAGACTCGCCATAAACGAAACGTCACAATGCACTTTTGATATTTATGTTGGATGAGTCTTGCACAATCTCAGCCGAATTCGATACAATAGACTGGGATAGCTGACGACGCACTCACGGATGTTAACCGTCACCATTTGGACTTCAGAAAAAAAGCCAGCCCTGGTATAAAGGGGTGGCACCAGCACTCTCTGGAGTGTCTTTAGCACAAATAGAAGTGTCCTTTGCCTTATTGGAATTGATTTTATCACTTCTAGGTGTCTTTAGAACTTTTTAGGAGTATCTTTAGTACATGGAGAAATTTGCGAGTCGGCATCCCATAAATACAACCAGGAGTAGAGGCAGAGTCGGTGGCAGATGCTCTTATCATGGGGATGTTTAGGTAGTTATTTGTTGCCTTAAACAACGGCCAAACGTTTGTTGTGGTCTTTAAGACGGCCAAACGTTCATGTCTGGTTAAAATAATGACCCAATTTTCCTTGAAAGGCGATGTGACAAATCCGTTTGTGAGGCGAACAATCCCTACACAACCAGCACTGACAGTGTGGGTCAACATCAGAGTGTTGGAAATGGGTACAGAGTCAAGGCCTAACTACAGGAGACTTGACAACAACTTCGGAGCAGGCCATAAACACAAGCAAAAGTAAACAGAAGCATAAAAAGCATGTGCAAAGCACAACAGAGCACTAATATTGTTCAGAAACAGGTGACATCACGAAGAAAGCACAAATAAAACAGGAAAATAACATTAAATAGCAGAGAGCGACAAAAGGATATGCAAAAGTTGCGCCGCTGACAATAAAAAGTTGGCAGATCACTGCGCATCTGAGCTGTCCCGATCTTCTTAGTAGACAATAATGCAAAAATTGAATTAGGTTGGTATTCTGTGATAAAAACTTAAATATGCCGGCCCCCACGAACGCCGGCTGAAATTTGTTTCTTTTGCTAAGGGAAAATACTATACCTGTGAATTTTTGCATTTATTAGAGTCATAATTACTGGAATTATGAAGAAAATGTCCACTCATTTTCACAACGAGGACACTTTTTAATGTCCAGCTAATTTTCGGTGGCTGGCTGCCACCATCCTAAGGCACTCCGACGAAAGTTTTTGGCCTCCGTGTGTTCCTACATCATTGTCGTCTGCTTCAAATTTGTAACCGACCCTCCTCGCGGCCTCACGTATTTGGTGGGCAGCATACTCTCTAGCTCATCCAGCTTCCACTTCCTGCCTAGCTGTTGCTTCAGGTCGTTGCCAATGATGTTTTCGACCCGGGGAAATGATGGCCCTTGAATATTCATTAGCGAAACACCACTAATTTCATGCAGTCTAATGGCAATTGATTCTAAGCATCTCAGATGCCTGTCGTTTTTAGAATTTGACTTCACAAGTGTCTCAGCTTTTTCCCATCCAATATTATGCTTAGACTCCATGCAGTGAGCTGCGATGCCGTTGTCTTCTTTTTTGTTTCTCACATTGGCCATGTGCTGCCCCATTCTCGTCCGGATTCCCTTTCTCGTCTCACCTATATAAAGAAAATCCTATAGAAAGGGAAGGGAGCGTCAGTTACAAATTTGAAGCAGACGACAACGATGTAGGAACACATGGAGGCCAAAAACTTTCGTCGGAGTGCCAGAGGATGGTGGCAGCCAGCCACCGAAAATTAGCTGGACATTAAAAAGTCTCCTCGTTGTGAAAATGAGCGGACATTTTCTCCATAATTCCAGTAATTATGACTCTAATAGTGACGAGAACTTTCACAGTAAGGTAACGAACGATGTTTTGCGTTTATGCTCTTAGTTTCTTGAGCATTTAAGTTGCGCCGATCTACTCAGCTCGACAACCCACTGCACATGCGCAGCCCTTCTTACTTAAGAGCTTGCTCAAAGGCAAATGCATCTTTAGTTCTCTCTCGATCTGTCAGGAGGTGACTCAAGAGGGGAGGTAGGGTGGGTTTGCATAGTATTTTTCCTTAGCAAAAGAAACGAATATCAGCCGGCCTTCTTGGGGCTGGCAAATTTACGTTTCTGTTGCTGGGAAAATACTATACCTGTGAATTTTTGTATTCACAGTTGACCTCGTCCGAATTGGTGGCGGGCACGTTCCTAACAAGTTCCCTAGAGTTGTAAGCTGGGGTTCCCCATGAGGAATCGATGATTCCATTTTTCTTCCGTTTTTTTTTTTGGGGGGGGGGGGGGGGGAAGACAGGTGAAATACACATCTTAATCGTTAAGAAAATGACGAAGTATTTACCTTAGATGAGTTGACGGATGACGTCCTGTAGCGGCAGCTCGACGCGGGTCCATTTTGCTTGACTTCAGGCCCGGACTGGCCATAGTGCCAGGGTGCCAATGGCACATGCGCCCTACCGTAGATTTGTACGGGGGCCTTTTTAGATTTCATAATTACAACTGAAATTTCTGTTGGTGATGAATATTTACTCGTTGTAATTTCCTGGTTGGTCTTAAAATCTGGTCCTTTCCCTGGTCATTTCATAGCTTTCTTTAAATGACTACACTATAAAAACAGCTTAGGGAGCAGTCATTATTTATCGCTCGATGGGGGGAAAGGAAAGTCATAACTTTCACCAGTCAAATTTTCTAAAAACTCCTCAATTTCTTGGGGGGGGGGGGAAGAATAGTAGGGTAAATATGACTCGTAACCCTAAACAAATTGCAAGAAAACGTTTTATGAGTGCTTTCCGTAGCTCAAGGTATGTAGAATAACATACCAAAAGTAGGCAAAAATCGGAGCCCCAGAAAGCGCTGCCATCGGTTTTTCCAAAATATCTCCTTAACGGAGACTTTTACACGAAACTTTGAAGAGAGCAAAGTTAAAGATAATTAAATTTCCCAAAGGAAAGGTTCTTATCATTTTGCATGTACACTGAACCGTTACCGAGTTACATCCACTTGCATCCGTCACATCTCCGCCATGAATGGTGGTGAATTTTCAATTTTCAACTGTTATTCCGACGTTTATAATTTAGGTGGATGACTTCAATTTGATTCATTTGAAAGGTGGGAATGTCTTCTTTGCATCAACGGTAATTAAAACGGTCTATTGTTTGTAGGGAACCAAGATATCCCCTGTTTACTAGGGGGCTGGTATCAGTCACCGTTCGAATTTTCTATAATTTTCAACTTTAAACTGCTATTCCGACGTTTGTAATTTAGGTGGATGACTCCAATTAGATTCATTAGAAAGGTGGGAATGTCTTCTTTTCATCAAGGGTAATTAAAAGGGTCTTTGGTAGGTACCGAGCTAGGCCCTTTTTACTAGGGGCTGGTGTCACAGTCACCGTTCGATTTTTGGCTCACTGTTGACTTTCAACTGCTATTCTGACGATTCTAATTTAGGTGGATGATTCCAATTAGATTCATTCGAAAGAAGACATTCCCACCCTTCGAATGAACCAATTTGGAGTCATCCACCTAAATAACAAAGGTTGGAATGGCAGTTTAAAGTTGAAAATGAGCGAAAAATCAAACGGTGACTGTGATACCAGCCCTAGTAAAAAGGGCCTAGCTCGGTACCTACCAATGATAAACCCATTTAATTACCTTTGATGAAAAGAAGACATTCCCACCTTTCGAATGAATCTAATTGGAGTCACCCACCTAAATTAGAACATCAGAATTGCAGTTGAAAGTTGAAAACGAGCGAAAAATCGAACAATGACTGATACCATCCCCCAATAAAACAGGCGTAGCACGGTCCCTAGCAACGATCGACCTTTTTATTTACCCTTGATGCAAAGAAGACATTCCCACCTTTGTAAAGAATCAAATTGGAGTCGTCCACCTAAATTATAAACGTCAGAATAGCAGTTGAAATTTGAAAATCCATCACCATTCATGGCGGAGATGTGCCAGATGCAAGTGGATGTAACTCGGTAACGGTTCAGTGTACATGAAAAATGATACGAACCTTTCCTTTGGGAAATTTAATTCGCTTTAACTTTGCTCTCTTGAAATTTTTGTGTAGAAGTTTCCGTTTAGGAGATAAATTGGAAAAACCGAAATTTGGCTCTAATTTCTGCTGTAAAGAAACTAGTCTTCACCAACAGATTTGAGAGGAGACCTCTGCTCAAAAGATCAAAAACCTGAGGGTTTATCGTTTTCGCAACGAACATTATTTTCTTCATTAGCGCTCATTAGGCCTATCCAGACCTCCGTCTTCAAAACACCATATCTTCATGAAAAATGGACCAAAACGTTTGAAATTTGCGGCCCTTAATAGACCTACACTTTCCCAAGACTTCTGCGCAAAACAGAACTTTAAATTTCCACTCCAATAATTTTCTACATCATTTTGAAAAAGTCACCAAAATGACCGGCGCCGCACGCAAATCTTCAATCGCCATTTTCAACAACTTGTAAATAAACTTGTAATTACTTTATTTCTTTTGCAGGCATAAAGCCAACCAGCTTAGTGTTGTTTAGGAGGATTTATCCTCACATACATGTATTTGAAACCCCAACACTTGATGTTTTTATTTTAGCGAAGGCCAAGTTATTTATGACAACTTCGACTGTAATTTTTATTATTAGCGGCTGCAATAATATTTCACCAATGTTCATGCGTTCTAGCATTCAAGGAATAAGCTGGTATATTTAACCTTTTATTTAATTTAATTGGGCAACAGTTTAGCAAAAACTGGGTCTCTGAACACTACTGAACTCGGCAACACTTTCTTTCGAATTTTACCGGACAATTTTTCCAAAAGTGTTTATCTTGTATTTTTTTTCCAGGGCTCCGACCATAGTAACGTTCCTACTATTAAAAATCACGTTTGTTTAAAGAATTGAGCAAAACACTTCGTGCCCCCCCCCCCCCCTTCAATAGTTGCAATGCACAACATTGTAGTTTCCTTAAAAAAAAAAATATATATATAGGCCTATTTTCACGTTGTTATGAGTTTAACTCAATGCACTTCTCAAGCTAAGGCCTCTAAAACCACCCAAAGTCGGCAATTCCCTTTGCCATCCAAGCTCCTTCAATCCCTGTCCAATCAGAGTCCAAGGCTACCCTGCCCGTCCGCACTGCCATGCCAACTTCCGGTAGTGACAGCCTGGCCGGCCAGAGTCAGTCTCTCCTCCTCCAAGGTGATCCCTCTACCCCGCTCCCCCCTCCGTCGCTCTCCTACAGGTCCGTAGTTTCCCTCCTACCTGCAGGCAGGCAGCAGGTATAAAACAGACCTGAGGGACTGCATCTACAGCATTGGCTCAACTCCAAGTCAGACGTTACTACACGGCGGTCGGAGCAGAGATGTCCCCAGTCCGAGTGTTGCCATGCCGGGCAAGGTAGTAGTTTAGATAACTAGTTTTAGCTTTATTTTAATTTTTCGGAACTTTAAATTCTAAATTTTAATTTAAAGATTTAAACTAACGTTTGACTTAGATTTCGTGATTATGGGTAGTTAAAACCATCGGCATTTTCTGGTCTCCCCTCCCATAACTTAAGGGTTTAAGGGTGCCCTTTCTAAAAACCGGCTTTCTTTCTGTTTGTACTACATAGCGTACTCAAACAGCTATTTTAGATTCACCAAGGTCCTGTAGCATAATTACAGAAGCACAGACTTCGATGGTAGGGCCCTGATTATTGCTAGCTTGACTCAATGTGAAAGAGTAGATTTGATCTTGTGCAAGATGCCTTGAAACAAAATCTTAAACTTAGACTGAAATTTGTGAGAGTGCAGTTTCTAACTTAGAGGTGTTTAGGTGACACCAACAGAACTTTTTCTATTCGAAATTGTAAGTGTGAATTTTCTTAAATGTAAATTCGTTGCCGATAATTTATTTTCTGTAAATTACTTGTGTGCTTTCACGTAAAGCTATTTTAAAGACTAGTTGCCAATGTAATGTTTTTCATTCCCCCTGTTTATTAAAACGAAAGAGTTTTAAACTCAGTTGCTTCTAGAGAGATTTAATTTGCTAGTGTTGTAACTAAAAACAGTTCTTTTTATTTTAAAGCCTAAGGTTAGCAATTAAACCACCCACCTGGTGGCAGTGAACCAAAAACGATTAGATAGTACTAAAACTTCAGATAGGACATAGACGCTCTGTTCCTAACCGTGCAGTAGTGACTGCCATGCTTGTTTAAACTCCGCAAAAGTAAAAACGGCCACCCGAAGTACTTCTAACTTTCCCGAGACCACACCAGATGTCGGTGCAGAACAGTAGGCACCTCTAGGACCTGTGAGCACCGCAACACTGCCATTTTTCCAAAATGGCGGCGGTTTCTAGGGCTCCGATTTTTGCCTACTTTTGGTATGTTATTCTACGGAATACCACGGAATACCTTAAGCTACGGGAAACAGTCATAAAACGTTTTCTTGCAGTTTGTTTTGGGTTCAGCGAAAAATTGACATATTTACCCTACTAGAGGGGCAATTCCTCAGACCCCCCCCCAACCCCCATGATGTGAGTGTTTTCCGATTTTGACGCTGTCAGTATCACTCAAGGCCAGCTGAGATAGTAGCTGCGTTCCTCGCTCCACTTGCAGTGGCCTTGGTATCGCTCCTATTAGTTCCATCCGAGTTTTCTGGTAATTTTTGCTCAATTTTCAACCCAAATCTAAACTAAATTACAACTAAGCTAAAGCGCCATAAATTCTTGCTATTACCTACTGCAGTTTTTTAACAGACTTTCTAGAAAAGTCTTGCCTCCTTGTTCCTTGGCTTCTTCTGTACATTCACCACATTAGTGTATGAAACTAGACACATGATGGGTGTAAGGAACATATGTATTTTACAGATCATTTCCTAATTCAACCTTGTCGTTTCATTAAAAACGAGGCATATTTTCCTTACAACTAACTAGAGGTAACTTGTTGGTGCAGAATGCTACTTACTTAATTTGCCTACAGGAAATAATCTGCAGTCAGTCTCAATAGACATACGAAAAGTTTGTTGTGGGGAGAGCGGGCCTCGTTAATTTTGGAACTTAAGCGTGGGGGACGTCTAGATTTTTTCAGGATCTTGAAGGAGGATTCATTGAAAATTTGGTAGTCACATTTTCATTTCCGCCCACCCCCCTCTCCCGGACAGAAATCGAGTCCCTTTGAGCGCACATAATTTCAATCAACACCCCCCTCCTCCCCGGAATTGTGTTTACGGGCCTCTTTAAAACATCATGGCACCTGTGCCCCAAGGTTGCCAGTCTGGGCCTGGGTTCGTGTTCAAGTCTTGCTTCATGTTTTGGATGTGAGGCTTTCATGTTTGGTTAGAGTTCATTGACGAGGCATGAATCATTGTTCCGAAGTCTTGAAATTGGTAATGATTGGGTGGTCCAAAAAGAGGATTTAATCGAAGTGGAGGTGTCACATTGGTGATTTTAACTTCAGTATGAGTGTTGATGGGAAAGAGAGCGTTTAGCATGGAGCCTGCATTTTGTGCAAGGTAGAAAAACAGTGCTGTTTTAGTGTTGCAATCCAGCTAGAATTGGTTGCGTGAGGTGATTATCATCGAACTGCCAATATGTTGAAGCCATAAAAGTGCTCAGACGGGCAAGATTTGGCCATGGCGCACTATGCTGCAACAAATTGGCTGTCTGTCTGTTTCATTTTCAAGGTTCAGAATGTTTGGGGTTGATCTCTTGGTGGGTCAAGAGGAAGGCCACCAAAAGGAATGATTGCCGCCGTAAGCGGTGTTCAAAACGGAGTTCACCTCGGAATTTTGGTTTGGGATTTGTAGCGAAATCAATTTTCTCCAAATTCCAGGCGACACCAGTTTCTCTGCTGGGAAGTTGTGCAAGGAGAGATTCCTTCAGTCTGTCCTTGGTGGTGGAGAGTAGTTGTTTCCGGTAAGATTTGCATGCGTTTATAGCAATCGTTTGTTGTTTTGCGAATTCAATTGAGTTTTGCGTAGTTGGAGAGAAGAACTTGAAAGTCAGCCTGAGAAAGATGGCGATCCTTTGTGATGATAGAAGGTGAGAAAAACGGTTGGAAGTCATGCTCATAGTTATTGGTTATTTCATCCTCGTTGAGCCCAGTTGTTGAGATGGAACCTGGGCGTTTTTGGTCTGAAGGGAAGAGGGCGGGGGGAGGTTTGGGGTGCATCAGGTATTTTTTCACCGTATCCTTTGGAGGTTGAAGTGCTTGACAAAGAAAAATCAATAGCTGAGGAAGGATTTTGAACCACAGACTTGTCACCTTGGTCTTTGTGGCTGAGGCAGTGTAAGGCGCATTTACGCAACAAATCATTTCTTGCTCGCCGAATGCTATTTGCTAGTCAACCATTATTTATTTATGATTAGTTTCCTGTTGCTACTAAATGAATGCGGTAATAGATAACAAATTCTATGTATTATAAATGACACGGATAAAAAACAAAAGGCTACAGTAATTTTAAACATTGCTACAAGAGTGTTGTCATTTCACGCTATTTCCAAAATTTGCTACTCTCCCTCAAAGTACAGCTTCTAGCAATGATCAAACGTCGGTAAAATAAATAGCTTCTCGCAGCGAGAATTTAAAATCCAACATGGCGTCCATTTCGTGGCTATCGAATCGAAGACAAACCACAGAATACAGGCATATGAAAAACAGTCCGCCGTCTTGTACTGCAGTAAAAATTTGTTTTCTTGTCATAAATCGACGCTCAAATGTTGCATCGAACGCCGTGTCACGAGACATAAGGAGAAGATTTGCGTCTGCGTCGTTACCATGGTTACTAATAAGCATAGACAACTTGAAAGCCGCTACTCTGGTAAAGGCGAGAAGCAGCCATCAGATTTAGTATTGATTAAGTAAAATCTAGTTAGCGAGAAAACTGTTGTTGCATAAAGGAGCCCTGCGGCCGATGAGTCACCAACTGTAGGCATCAACCCATAAAGTTTAATGCTATCATTGGGATGTTCGGAAGAAGAAGAGGAGTTTCCGTCAGATGGTTGTCGAAAACCGTGGCGTGTCTGTTCCACAGGTGACGTGCGATTCTCCACTGTGGGGCCGGTGACCGTAAGAGACGGGACGGTGGATTGTTCGTTAAGTTCCTTTAAAGAAGGGCCATTGGTCATTCATACTCAGAGGATGAATTGATTGTGGAACTTGGGAGGAATTCCCTTGGGGATAACCCACCTGTTTTATAGGGGGAGCTCGATGGAGAAAGGCGAGGAGTCGGTGGTTGGCGTATTTGAGGTTTCTTCACCACCGGTTGGGAACTTGCGATTTTCAGCAGTCTGGCTCTTCTCTCCTTGGCCTGCTTGGATCGAAGTTTGGCTGCTATTTGACGTTTGACAATTTTGAGCCATGTAGCTGGTGAGATCTTGTGATTCGTGCCGTTTTTGATTCTCCTGTGCTTCATTCCATATTTAGAGCGAGTTGATCACCCAACTCCTGGCTGATTAGAAACTTAATGGCAGTGTTTGAGAAGCCTTGCAAATTCACAAGGGGCTTCTTTTCTCCTAATTCGTGCTGAATGGCCAGTGATTCGAGTCCTCTCAGGTGCCTATCATTCCTAGAGTTTGAGACCAAGAGTGTTGTAGTGTCCTTCCATGCTATTTTGTGCCCTGTAATCATGCAGTGCGATGCGATGCAGTTTGTCTCCACTTTATTTCTCGTATCAGCCATATGTTGTTTTACCCTCTCATGCACACTCTTTCTCGTTTCACCAATGTATGCAGCATCGCATCCACTGCATGGTACACTCCTTCGGGGGTATTAGCTACCCTCTCAAGCTCTTTTTCCATAACGTGCTTCTTCTGTGAACGAACGAACTTCCCTTCGAGTGGACTCCTATTCTTCAGCAGCAAGGTTTTCAAATTCTTTCCATTCTTAACAAATGAATCAAAGCCTTTCGTCTTTAACACACTCTGTATTTTTTTCGCTCACTCCTCTCAGGTAAGTAACTCCTATTCTCTTAATTTCTTTTGCTCTCGTTGGCCCTGGCTCATATTTCTCTGGGTGCTTTCCTTCTGTGTTCTTTCTTACATTCTTCCCAATGGCCTTCTTAATCAACTGGTTTAGCATGCCCGGCGGGTACCCTAAGTCGACGAATCTGCCTTTGGTGTTATACAGGTGCTCCTGGGTCACTTCTTTGGTGCTGGAGTGTTTCACAATTCGTAAGAATTCATTCATGGCAACGTTTCTCAGCTGGCCTAGATGACGCCCAGAGTTATAAGGTAGTCCTCTTCCAGATGTGGTTGATTTTAAATAGGGGCTGAACTCAATTGAGCCGTCAGGCTTGTGGAAAAGTCGAACATCTAGAAATGGAATGGATCCTCCCTCTTCCTTCTCCAAAGTGAAACCAAGATCTTCACTCCATTCGTTCAATTTCTTAAGTATTGCTGGAATATCCTTTTGCCGAAGCACTGCCAACGAATCGTTTCCAGAATGTCAAATGTGGATTACTCTGTCATATACAAATCTAGATGCTGCAGCACCATCTCAACTAAAACCGGTAACATGAAAACACCATAGGGGCTTCCTTTAATTTGCCAAAATGTTCTACCTTTAAATTCCACATATATAGCGGAAAGTAACACTTTCAGCATTGCCCGATCTCTGCTATACTCTTCTTCAGGTATTGTGCATTTGCTGATTTTTCAAGCATCTCCGTCATGAGACGATGGCTAAGGCTGCGAAGACTAACTGCGAAGATATTGCTTTTGTTACAATTTTTTTCAGGGTCAAACCCTAGATTGACCAGACTAAATGAAGATATGCCAAACTAAAAGATAACTTACCACATTTACTAACCAAACACATTTTAATACGTGTATTAGTTTTAAAACATTGGTACAACAATACCCTGTTATATAACAATAATATAAGAGTGTAAATCTAGAGTGATAACTCTACTTCTTACAATAAACCTGTTATAAGGCCGGGAAAAAAAATAAGTTTGGTTCTCGGGCATTTCGAAGGTCGAAAAAGGACCAGGCCACCCGGCTTTTTATTTTATCATTTATTTTCAAAATGCTATGAAAATGCTCCACATTTTTCTTTAACCTTTTAAGCAGTATGAATGTATATATACGTCTAGGGGTGTGCGGTTTTAACATTTTGGGTTCGATTCGATTTCGATCGATTTTGGGGAAGAACATCTCGATTTCGATTATTATTCGATTTCGAAATTCATTTTTTTCTTTTTCGATTTTAAACTTTTTTTTCAATTTTTATCAATAAGGGCTAGCCTTTGAAAAAGATATTAATTTTAAGTAATTACACTCCTATAAACTAATGTTACTCCAATACATTGAACTTTGAATTATGTCTTCATTTAATGCGCAAAACTACATTTTGGTTTTAACACACTCCCCCTTTTGAGTAGCACCATCCTTAGATTTTATTTAGTCAAATTAACTTCATATATTGTGCAAGTTTGGCAAATTATTGCCTCTTAGTTGATTGCTAAACTTACACTGGCATGTTGTAAGGTAATGACTACACTATTTTAGCAATGATCAGTATGGTACCATGCACAGTTGCCATATAAAACGAAGTCATTACACATTTTTTACTAAAGTTAATGCTTTACTTGATTCAAATTTTTTTGTTAAACTTTAATCAGTGTATTTACTTAAAATTTTTCATAAAACTGAAAATAATTCATCTCGTTACTCGATGGGGATCTCGTTACTCGGTGGGAATCTCGTTAATCGGTGGGAATCTCGTTAATCGAATTTTTCGATTTTAATTCTGACAGATTCGATTCGATTTCGACAGCATAATAAAATCGAAATCGAATCGAAAGTTTCGATTTTCGCACAGTCCTATATACGTCCAAAAAAAATCATCCGCCAAAATATCGAAATGCGAAACGCTGAAATTCCTGACATGATGTGCATCGATTTCTTTAACAGAAAAAAGAAACGTAGTTACCAATATCTACAATTTTATTAAAAGCACTTTAGTTGAGTGTAGACTCACTAAAAACTCCAAAAATGCCTTTCTCATTCTATTTTCCTAAGTTAAAAAGCAGAAAATTGCTCATTTTTGATCAGTGGTAGCGGTCAAATTATTTGACTGGGCGCTGCCATCTTGTATTAGTTGGAAAGCTGGAATTCCCCTGAATCTAGGCCTCTCAACATATGTTCTCGGTGGCCATTTGGCATTGGCCAATCAGGCGAATTGTAGTAGGCCGTTTCTGGTCGTTTCAGGCTAACTTTCCAAAGCATTTGAAAATCGCGTTCCATTATTGGCTGGTTGGCACCACGTGACCGATTTTGCGTGCTCTCATTGGCTGATGCGTGATTTCAACAGGGACACCGCCGATCGCTTCGGATTTCACGTGTGCGCTTGACAAGTGTCATTGCAAATCACAAGAAAGATGCTGTTTCACAGCATTAAAAAATTAAATCAGCAGTCACGATGCAAAACTAAAATGGAAAAGGAGCCTATAAACCTTCACACTATTGCTTATCAGGTGGGAGCAACGATTTTTAGCCTAACTAACGCCGACTTTCGGACGCGTTTTTGTCAACACGGAGATTTTCGATTTTCATTACCGCCCGTAATTAAAAAAACAACAACGGTTCTCCGAAACTATTAAAGCCATTTGTCCGCTTTTTTCCGTGCTTTTTAATGAATATCTGTTGCGTGCGTGTGTTTGAAATAATTGTGTCCAATAATTTTTGCAATAATATTTCGTTAGTGCCTCACTCCACGGGTAACGACGTAAGACGAATGAAATAAAAAGCGATTGACCCGCATGATTTTTGGGGACCCGCCCGCGTCCGAGAACCGAACAATTTTTTTTTCCCGGCCTAACAATTTAATACTAATTTTTAGGCTCTCGCGCAACAACGCATACAAAATGATTGTTTATAAAGACCGTTGGTCTATTGTGCAAGTGCATGTATATGCAACAAATAACACAAATCGTGATAACTTGCCAACTAATTAAGATAAACGCAAGCAGTTTGTGGCATTCGTTAGCTTTACTTATCTTCTTCAATTCCTATTCCGATATATATAGACGTAACTCCGATCCGAAAGCGGTGGAAGGGGCGAGTCATCAGTCTGCCGTAGGGTAAGAGGTTGGCCATCGAGTCCAGTTTTCCTATACGTGAGTTTAGAGATGTGAATGAGTGGTTGGGTGCTTGGATGACGGAATGGCCATAAGTTAGAAGGTCGGTCTTTCGTCCCGATGATGGTGTGACAGTTCCGTTTTGTAGGTTGAATTCCACTAAAGAGGAAGGTGAACAGCTGTGAGGGGAAGAGTCACAACTTTTTCCAGTTGATGCCGAACCCCAGGCTGTGTAGGAGGTTGATGGCGAAATCTTTGTTGAAGAGCAGCTGTTGAAGTTTAAGTTGTTGAACAGCCAGTCATCGGGGAAGGCATTTGCGGTTATCAAATGGCGATGAAGGTGACTGAGGACAGATTTCAGGATTAGCGTGAAAATTCGGGGTGCAGCGTTTAGTCCGAATGGAAGGCTTTGGAATTCGTATATTTAGTTTTGGTACATGAACCGAAAGTAGTGGAGAAATGCCGGGTGTAATGGGACAAGGAGATAGGTGTCTTCTAAATCGATGGAGATTGTCCATTCCTCTGGTTTAGTAAGAGTCAAATGGAATCTAGGGTCTCAATTTTGAAGTGATCGTTGTGCATGAATTGGTTGAGTGGTTTGAGATTGAAACTCATTCTTTCGCCGCCGGACTTCTTTGGTCTGAGGAATATGGAGCTGTAGAAGCCAGGCTTGGAACGATCCGGGCAGAACGGATGGCGTTCTTTTTGAGGAGTTCGGTTACCTCCGACGTCAGAGCTGGGGAAGGTCTGGTTGTGAATGCCCATGGAGGTAATGATTGGAGACGGGGTTTTGTTGTGAAGGATGGCTTAAAGCCAAGGGAGATTATGAAGAGTATTGTCTTGTCGGATGTGATCCATTTCCAAACCGGTTGAAAAAATTTGAGGCGTCCGCCGAACGGATTGTTGTGAAAGTTGTCAATGGCGGTGACGGGATCTGCTATTGTTGGATGGAGTGGAGTATTTGCTGCGGTTGTCCGGTGTGGAACTGCGGTGGTTGTTGTTGTTGTTGTTGTTGTGGCTGTTTCCACGAAAGGGCGGATTACTTTTGCGAGAGGAGTAGTTCTCATTCTGAGTGGGCTGGACTGAGATTTTGGTTGATGAGCTTGTGATGGGACTGACGAAGGGGTGTTGGGTCGCAGCTTCCGAAAGGATTGATTTAAGCTTGGCTTAGGTGGTGGTTTTGGTTTGCGAGAGATGTCCAAATGGGGTGTCAAGGTGGGGATGAGGCCTCTGAACAGGGTGACAGATTCGTGAAGGGGTAGGTTGCGAATAATGTGCTTGGTTGAGGCATTTAAATTTCATGTCGTGCCTAGAGCGATGTCACGGAGCACGAGGCTTGAATTGAACAGTGCTCTGGTGAACCAGTGTAAGGCGTGGAAGGTGGCGAAGACATCTTTTTGAACAGTTTGGAGATTAAAAAGTGCAGGTGTTTAATGTTTCGTTTGCTTGATTCCAGGGCGAAGAGCATTAATAGCTGTGCCAAGGATGTCAGACTGGGATGCGGCGCGTAGGCCTAGGCGTAAGATCCTGTCATTTTCTTTTAGAACGGCAGTTGGGACGTCAGCTATTTTGGGGATGAAAAGTGCAGTTCCGAAATCAAATTTTGCTTCAGTGGCGAGGAATTCAGATTCATGGTAGGTTTCAAATTGTCTAGGATTTGCTGCGCCATCACCCGATGAGTGGAAGAACCAAGATTCCCGGCCAGGGCGAGACGGAGGGGGTTCTTTATCCAGTTCCAGTGGTACACCCTTTACTAAAAGGGAGCCTCCGGTGCGGAGCAGTGTTGTGAGTAGGGTTGTTGATTGGCCAACTCTTGCTCTTTCCCTGTTGTTCTTTTCACGGAGGCCAAAGCCAAATCCAGTTGAGAGGCCTCTGTTTTTGTTCGAGGGGAAGGTGGGTCCGGGCTTGTAAAGGAAGTTGTCTGGAACAATGGCTTTGACTGCTTTTAAGAGATCAAAAATTGCAATTGCTGTCTAGTCAGTGTCATCTTGCAAGGAATCTTCATAAGGGTCCAGAGGTTGCCTTTCGAAGTTTACTTGGGGTGAAATGCGTTGGCGGGATCTAAGGGCAGATGCCGAGTCTAAGCTATCGTCAGGGTGGATGATGCTGGAGGAGGCGTTGTAGGTGCAGTGACGAGGTGGTAGAACGATGTTTCTTTGCCGGTGGTGATTTCAGTTTTGGAGTTTGCTTTCGTTTCTGAGAGTCCCATTCACGGACGTATAAGGCGTCGTGTGTAGAGGGTGGTGGGGCGGGGTTGGTCGGCTTCATTTGTAGGAGAAATCTTTGATTGCACGGTCCATTAAGAGATGATTTCTTGGGGTGGCAATCTTTCGGGTTGTTGATTCCGAGATGCAGACTGACGAGGGGCTGCCGAGGTCGATGGGTAAACAGGAGAGAGCAGAACAACGATGCTTGGGTCTTCAGGTGGAGGGCTTGAAGGTAGAGTTGGAGATTGGTGGGTTGTGGTGGCCATCTTGGGTGACAGGCTTTCGCGAAAGTTCTTCAAGACGAGAGGCTTTCGCGAAAGTTCTTAGGGCGACAGACTTTCGACGAGAGTTCTTCAGGGCGAGAGGCTTTCGACGAAAGATCTTCAGTGTGAGGGCAGTACAACCGGCTGTGATGGTGGAGAATCTTCAGAGCGACCGTCTGCGACGAGAGCTTGAGGAAAAGATGTGGCCACCAGGGGTGAGCTGTCTGCTTTTATAGGAGGGCTGCGCATGGTAACACATGCGTAGTGGGGTTGGCTCTGGACGTATCTAGAGAGCGAAAAACCTTAAAACATTAAAGAGCACCCAGGAACTGAATGCAATCAAATTTACAGGTAGTAGAAATTTTCGTGCCGACGACTAGAAAACTAAATTTATTGGAACACAGGAAAGACTTGAAGCAGGGCAATACCCATGGGGCAGGGCCCATGATGTGGATGGTCCACAAACACTATTAAGAGAATGCAACCTTGGGAATTAGTAAATTCTACCAGAAAACCTACCTAGTTTTTGTAGGAGAATTGGAATTATTAGAGTATCTGAACCTGCAGTTCTACCGATGGGTTTACACCTTTAACCGCCGATCCCTATTAAAAAAAAAAACCCAATCACAACCCCCTCTCTTCATCTTAACTTCCTCCTCATGTCACTTTCGGTATATCTTGCCTCCACTTTCACTTCTCATTATCTCCACTTTTGACAAGGCCCACACCTTGCGCAAGGGAGGTGGGCGGGTTCCCGCGAACAACCGCACATTCAGATACTCAGAGAATTCCAATTCTCCTACAAAAACTAGGCATGTTTTTTGGTAGAATTTACTAATTCTCCAGCGTATACTCACTAACGTTTCTATCGAAGGGCAGACTGATCATAAGCAAGTATGCTAGTACGATCCACTGGCAGGTAGAACCCCAAGTCAAGAATTCCTAACACAGCCGCAAAATGTCTCCAATCCCCAGCATCCACAACCTGTCCTAGCCTGTCCGCAACCTTGGCAGTCCTGCCTAACATACTGCCCACCGGCAACAAGGCAACCTTACTCCCAACCAGTAGTAACAGACACAGGGAAGCAACCGGCAAAGAAGGCCGCCGCCCTCCAGCTTACACTCCAGCACACACCACGGACAATGTGCTACCAGCACAACCATACACCACCTAGGTACCCAGACGCAAGACACCCACAGGTACACAGCAATACGGCCAACATCCTCTATCTAGCCTAAGCCCAGAATCCCTTACTGAACAGATCACAAACCTCTACACGCAGCATGCGAACCGCAAGTCACCTCACCGACAGTCCCTGCACGACCACAAACTAAACACACTGCCTATCGGCACCAAGGCAACAGGCACTCCACCACAGGGCTCAAAATGAGCGGTATCGCATCGCAATTTGCACCACAAATTTAAACTTTAACAATGCAAAATTAAATAATGTATCGCAGTTTAGTGACGCAACTGTATTAAACGAGACCACATGACAGTGTAGTCATGATTGTGTCGGCTGACACGGAGATGCTAATCCCTTTCTACCTTATAGGCAGGCCAAGCGTCGCTCTTGTTTTAGACATTGGTCAAAATAGTCTTAGTGTGCATCGGATGCCCTGCCGAACCACAAACCTGGCTCCCAGGAAACAACCTGGACCATTCCAATCCGCCACACAGGTCAAAAGCATGCCATTAGAGTACCAGGAGCCCCTGGCCCTCACCACAACACGGCACCAAACGTAGTGGTCCGAGCCCGTTGACAACACAACCCACAAATCAACTATTATTTTTCCTGACCCACATCCTACCAAAAAATTCCGGCTATCGTCCAGCTAATAACATTCATAACACAACCCAGGTCCACCTGGCTATCTACCATGGCGACCAGCCACTTGCAGCCGAGTACAGCCAAGGTCCCACCGAAAGCTTCACCAGTCAGATTCATCCGACTTTACAGGCCGGACTCGCTCCCAGGCCAGATCCAACTGAAACACCACCTTCAAGTCATGCACCAAGACCTATCCAGTCCTGCACGCACCTAGGGCATCAAGGCCAACAAGGCCAAATTCTGCACCCAGTCCGGCCCCACGGCCCATTCCATGCCCCAGGGGCCCCACTGACCAACTTCACTCCGCACGGCCAGCTCTCACACCAAAGGCAACACAGCCTTCTCTCGTACCAAAGGCTACACAGCCATCTCTCATACCGAAGGCTACACAGCCTTCTCTCTTACCAAAGGCTACACAGCCATCTCTCACACCAAAGGCTACACAGCCATCATGCACACCAAAGGACGCCCAGGCCATTCTACTGAACAAAAAGGCCGAATAGGCCAACCGCACCCACCAACGACCGCCCAGGCCAACTTCACACACCAACGGTCCCACCGACCACAAACATGTACAAAGCCTCATAGCCCCAACAGGCCAACAGCACCCTCATGGCGTGACCGGCCAAGGTCACATCACAATGCCCTACAAGTTAAAATGCCTAGAAGGCCGAACAGGCCAAATTACACAGCAAGGCCTCGCTAGGTCCAACCCGCACAGGACCTCCCAGGTCAAAATGACAGTTCAAGGCAGGCCTCCCAGGCCAAACTCTTTCACTTCCAGGTAGGCCCCCAGGGCAAAACCACACCTCACAGCAAGCCTCCCAGGCCCAAAACCACATCTCGAGGCAGGTCTTACCGGCCACAAATCACGCTTCAAAGCAGCCCTTGCCACAAATCCACGTCATGCCAGGTTTCACAGGCCCCTATTCCATAGCCCTGTCTCCCGGGCCAAAAGCACCACCATGCTGCACAGGCCAAACTCGCACGCCAAGGATTCAACAAAACGTAAAAACGAATTTAACTTCAGTTCGCTCACTTTCACTTCGCCGAGACAACCTAATCTCGCTAATTTTCGACGATCACTGCCGTCTTCTTCAGGCTTTAGGATTTTCCGGACTTTTTCTTACATTTTCTTCAACCTGGACATTTAGTGGATTCAAATTTGAGCGGCGTTGCAGCCTCCCGTATTCGCAGGGCTGCACCACTGATTTTTCCGATCGTTCTTGCAAGGCCCACTGATCATCAAGGCAACTGCGGAGGCCTTTGTTGGCTAGGTGTAAAACTCTTGGAAAGGCTGGGCCTTGAATGTTCATAAGGTCCATCCCTTTCTGCTCATGTCGTATGGCCAAGGATTCTAAGCATCTGAGGTGTGCGTCTCTCCTGGAGTTTGACTCAATTAGAGTGTTGGTATTTTTCCAATCAATCTTTTGCTTCGTTTTCTTGCAGTGGACTGCGATGCCGTTATCATCTTTATCATTACGGACGTTAGCCATGTGTTGTGCCACTCTCGTTCTCACCCCCTTTCTAGTTTCACCTATATATACTGCATCACAGTCCCTGCAAGGAATTCGGTACACTGCTTCTCTGGTGTTTCTCACTCTTCCCATTTCAGTTTCGTCTTTGGCTTTTTGTGTCTCCCTCACACTTTTTCCACTCTTGTTCACTTTCGGCTTTGTGATATATTTTCTCCGTCCATCGACATTCTTCAAAAACGTGGTAAAACCCTGTTTTTCCAACACATTCTGAATGTGATTCGAGACTCCTTCGAGGTACGTTATGGCTACCCTGGGCCTTTCTTGTTCTTTTCTTTCATCATCATCATCATCTGTCTTAAGTTTCCTGCTTTTTTCTGCCTTTATTATCATCCATGCTTTCTTTGTAAGCCTATTTATTAATCCAGCTGGGTATCCCAGTTTCAGAAACTTCACTTTGGCTCTCTCAAGATGCGGGGCCGCTAGGGTATTTTTGCTCGAGTTCCTGACTATGCGAGCCAGTTCGTTTTGAGCAATTGCATTCAGCTGTTGTTTTGGGTGCCCTGATGCGTACGAGATAGCTCGGTCAGGAACTCGAGCAAAAATACCCTAGCGGCCCCGCATCTTGAGA
>JAHWFP010122913.1:0-10145 GCA_023313725.1 Lithobius niger | reverse complement strand
GGAGAGACGCACACCTCAGATGCTTAGAATCCTTGGCCATACGACATCATGAGCAGAAAGGGATGGACCTTATGAACATTCAAGGCCCAGCCTTTCCAAGAGTTTTACACCTAGCCAACAAAAGCCTCCACAGTTGCCTTGATGATCAGTGGGCCTTGCAAGAACGATCAGAAAAATCAGTGGAGCAGAACTGCGAATACGGGAGGCTGCAACGCCGCTCAAATTTGAATCCACTAAATGTCCAGGTTGAAGAAAATGTAAGAAAAAGTCCGGAAAATCCTAAAGCCTGAAGAAGCCGGCAGTGATCGTCGAAAATTAGCGAGATTAGGTGGTCTCGGCGAAGTGAAAGTGAGCGAACTGAAGTTAAATTCGTTTTTACGTTTTGTTGAATTTGGAGTTTCACAGTATAATGTTCCATAACGACGTTTTTAGACGCCAAGGATTCACAGACCAACCTGCACACTACGGCCTCACCTGCCAATTCCTACTTCAAGGCCACACATGTTCACTCACACTTCAAGGCTTCACTGGTCAACTCACCTCAAGCCCCAACAAGCCAACTGTCTTATCAGAACCTCACCAGCCAACCTTCTCCCCTCCAGGACGCACTGGCCAAAAAACACACCTCCAAGGTCTCACAAGCGATAGAAGTAGATATGTAATACGTAGAATAGGTTAATCAACCAACCATAATTTTAATGATGCCCAACACCACTGGCAGACTTCTCTCCTAGGCACAACTGGCCATCCTGGCTCCACAGGCAAAATCCATAACCAATTCCTTTACATTCATTACCAAGCTCTACTGGCCATATTATTGCAAGGCCCTTCCGGTAAAATATCGCATGGTGGTATGACCAACTCTCGCAAGGCTCAACGGCCAAAAACTAGCAAAGCGCAACGGCGAAAACCTCGCACGAACCAACAAATTTTCGCAAGTCTCTACGGCCCAAAATTTCGCAAAGCCCTACGGCCGACAATTCTCAAGGTCCTACGACCGACAATTCTCAAGGTCCTACGCCGACCATTCAAGGCTCTACGGCCAACCATTCAAGGCTCTACGGCCAACCATTCAAGGCCCTACGGCCAACCATTTAAGGCCCTATGGCCTACATTTCTCACGGCCCTACGGCCCAAATTGCTCATGGCCCTACGACTCAAATTGCTCACAGCCCTACGGCCCAAATTGCTCACGGCCCTACGGCCCAAATTGCTCACGGCCCTACGGCCCAAATTTCTCACGGCCCTACGGCCTAAATTTCTCACGGCTCTACGGCCTAAATTTCTCACGGATCTACGGCCTAAATTTCTCACGGATCTACGGCCTAAATTTCTCACGGATCTACGGCCTAAGCTTCTCACGGATCTACGGCCTAAGCTTCTCACGGATCTACTGCCTAAGCTTCTCACGGCTCTAGGGCCTAAGTTTCTCACGGCTCTAGGGCCTTAGCTTCTCACGGCTCTAGGGTCTCTAAGCTTCTCACAGCTCTACTGCCTAAGCTTCACATGGCTCTACGGCCTAAATTGCTCACGGATCTATGGGCTAAATTGCTCATGGCCTAAATTTTTGAAGGCCCTATATGGCAACAAAAAAAAAAAAAAAATTGTCCAGGCTCTTTGGCCATTATCTCAAGGTTCAACCAACCCTAGCATCAAGGTCCTTGTCTGAGGCCCTTTACACCACCAAGAACCAAAATACCTCTACAAAGCTGGCTATTTGTTTGACTATAGGTCCTCTGAGAGCGTCCCAACCAAAAACATCAGAAATGCCCTTTATCGGAAATCTACTGTTTCCTGATAGATGCACTGCAAGCCTCCTAGGTCACTGTCATAACCAAACACCTTCAGCGTGCTTCAAACAAGCTTCTCAGCTACAAGGACCATAGTCACTTAATGCTTCCCCGGGCAATTAAAACCACGTCCGGTGAAAAAAAACCAACCACATGCCTGCCTAGGCACACACAAAAAATATTAAATTAAATAATTCTAAAAAGAAAAATGTTGACACAATCACCTATCCACCACACAGTTCACTGCAAAAAGCCGCTGGCCCTACCTCGTCCGTCTACACAACGACGCAAGCAAAAACGTAACCGTCCTCTATATTCCGAAAAACCGTCACTTCTACGTAGACACACAAACTTTCCTTTAATTAATCACTGCCCTTTTTAAACGATGTTCAACGACACAAGGAGCAGTCCTCTGGTAGAGCTCGACAAAATTTTTTAATCTCCATTTTCCAAATTAAATCAACGTCCGAGTTCTGTCATCCGTCGCAAGCATGTACCGGCCTCGGCTGCAAAAAATAAATTTTAAAACCAAACTAAAGGTCACAAAAGCCTAAACTGACAACAGTCAGAAAATCTACCTGAACTTCAGGTCCAAACGAAAACACCCAACAGCACACTGCTGAATTCCAAACGGTCAGAAAACCAAAACAAATGCGGATGTGCCGATGCTTCCGCCATAAGCCAAATTCCGCGGACCCGTAGTCAATTCGGCCTCAAATCACTTCACGGGCACAATGCCCCTTTTTTAAACATATCGCACTGATAAGTAAACAACTTGAATTCACACACACGTTTCGTGACCACACGAACCAAACGTTCGTTAAGCCACATTTACGTGGCTTAGGCCTATCCAAAACGCCGTCGGCAAACCTGACGCGCATGCAACAAAAAAAGTCATACTCACCTCGACATCGTCAATCCTTCTCGTACACAAAGTAGAAAACTCGTAGTTACACACAACAATGAAAAAACACTAACTAAATATCGCAGACAACTGCAAGGGACGGCGCCGATATCAAAAGTGGTGAAACGGAGAGAGCAGAAGTGAATGGAGACTGACAGGAAGTGATGAGGAGAAGGCGAGAAGAGGTGCTGGGATTGGTTGTAATTTTTTTCAGGGTTCGGCGGTAAAAGGCGTTAACCCAACGGTACAACCGCTAGAGAGGATACGCTGGAGAATTCCGGTCATCGCCAATCCGATACCACACATTTGTTACGACAACCCAGGTTCACCTGGCCACCCACTATGGCGACCAGCCGCATGCATCCAAGTGCAGCCAAGGTCACATCGAAGGCACACAGTCCCACCAGCCAACAACACGCATTAATGCCACCCAGGCCAATCTCCCAGTCAGGCCTAAAAGCTCATTCCATGCTCCAAGGCTGCACAGGCCAACTTCACATATCCAAGTCTACACAGCCATCTCTCACACCAAAGACCACCCAGCCATCTCGCACATCCAAGGCTGCCCTGGCTAGTCCGCCTATCAAAAGGCCGTACAGGACAACCGTATACACTGACGGCTGCCCTGGCAAACTTCACACACAAACAGCCCCAGCGGCAACATACGTCAAAGGCCTCACAGGCCCTCCTCATCCAACCCCACACCTCAAGGCAAGAACTGGCCAAGATCACACCACAACGCTTTACAAGCCAAAATTCGTACAAGGCCTAACAAGCCAAAATTACGCAGCATGACCTCGCAAAACCCAACCTGCACCTCGAGGTAGGCCTCCCAGGCCAAACTCACAATTCAAGGCAGGCCTCCCAGGCCAAAGTCACACTCACAGCAGGCCTCCCAGTCCCAAACCACATCTCGAGGCAGGCCTAACAGGCCAAAAATCACACCAAGGCAGGCCGCACAGGCCAACATTACACCTCAAGGCAGGTCTCATAGGCCCCAATTCCACAGCACTGTCTCCCAGGCCTAAGTACCTCACGGCCGCACAGGTCAAAATCACATATCAAGGCCGCACAGGCCAAAAAAGCACACCAAGGCCTTTCAGGCCAAAAAGACCCATCAAGGATACACAGGCCAAAGTGACATCTCAGGCTTCACAGGCCAAACTCGCACTTCCAGGCTTCACATTTTTTAAGCTTGCATCTCAAGGCCTAACGACCCAAACTCGCACCCAAAGACTTATTGGACAACTCTCACATCGGGGCTGCACAGGCCTAAATCACATATCAAGGTCACAGAGGCCAATCAAACATCACATCCTCACAGGCGATAGAAGTAAATAATATGTAATATTAACAAGAATAGGTTAATTAACTATCAATAATTTTAACTGACGTCCAATAGCTACCAGCCTACCTCTCCCATCCTGGCTCTACAGGCAAAATCCATACACGGCTCCTTTACATTCATCACAGAGCTCTACTGGCCAAATTATCGTCTGGCCCTACTGGCCAAAATATCACATGGTTTTATGGCCAACTCTCACAAGGTTCAATTGCCAGAATTTAGCAAAGCTGAGAGGCCAAATTCTCGTACGGCTTTACGGCCAAATTCTCGTACAGCCCAAAGGCCAAATTCTCGTGCAGCGCTACAGACCAATGCTCGCAAGGCTCTACGCCCAAATTCTCGCAAGGCTCTACGGCCAAATTCTAGCAAGGCTCATGGCACAGGCCCTACCACTTGTACGCGACAGAGCAAGTAAAAAAAAAAGCAACCTCGTTTATGTTCTGACAAACGTAACTTCGACGTTCGGACATACAAACTTTCTCCTTTATAAACACCACCCCTAAGGCCCAAACGAAGCTCACGACAAAACCTGCAGTCCTCTGCCAAAAGCAATATCGAAAACTATAACAACATTTCCATTTCCCAACTAAAACCAATGTCTGAGGCCATCCTCGCAAGCGCACACCAGCCCAAGGCCGCAAAGAAAACAAAAACAAACAAAAAGTTCACCATAAGCCCTAACTGACCCAACATCCTTCAAAAAATGACGTTAAAAAAATCACCTGAACCTCAGTCCTTACCAGCAAAAACACCCAACACACAATGGCAGAAAACAAAAAAAAAAACAAACACAGACCCGCTGATACTCGGGCCGTAAGCCTAATCACACGGACCCGTAGTCCATTCCGCCAAAACCATCCCAGGCCATAATTTCCATTATCGTCCGCTTAATAAAATTGTTTAAAGTTGTGTAACAAACCTTTTTAGGTGTAACTTCCCATGTTTTGGTAGCAAGGTTAACCACATACAGGCTTCAAAAAATTACATACAAAAAAAATACCATAGAAAAAACCATCACGAGAATTAAATGGACGTCATATGACGTTCTTGGCCCATGAAGAGTTAAACAATATAGCCCCGTAAACAACGAAATTCCATGCCTACGAACCAAGCGTTCGTTAAGCCATGTTTATTTGGCTTAGGCCTAACCAAAACGCCGTCAGCGAACCAGACGTGCAAGCAACAAACAAAACCATACTCACCCCACATCGTCAATTCTTCTCATAAACAATGCAGAAAACTCGTAGTTACACCAAACCAAGAACGCATGATAACTCATTATTACACTTTCGGCCGTCAGAAAAAGGAAAAAACACTAATAAATAGCGCAAACAACTGCAGGGACGGCGCGATGTCAAAAGTGGGGATTACGAGAAGCGGAAGTGGAGGCAAGACGAAGCAGAAGTGACGTTAGGAGGAAGTGAAGATGAAGAGACGAGGATTGTGATTGGTTGTTTTTTGAATAGGGGTCGGCAGTAAAAGGCGTAAACCCATTGGTAGCTAGAAGAATGAGCAATCAACGGTAAATACTTAAGAGCTCCTAGAGTACAATCATTAAAGGCCAGAACCACGGTAGTTACAAAAACCTGTGGCCGCCACCAAGTTAATGGATAGCGAACTCCATCACACAAATATCACTATTAACTTGAAAAGGGTCAAATAACACTTAATAAGTAAACAATATTTACCCCCTTGCCTAAGCCAAATGGTTCAACAGATAAATATCCAGGAGGCAGATGAGCAGCTACTGGAATACACTGGTCCTCTAAACACACGCTATAAAAAAAAAGTTTAAATGGGATAAAGAGGATTCACAATCAAATAAACTACATCTTTCTATAGTCTCATCTTCTAAAACTACAAAGATGAGCTAAAAGCAAGCAGCAAACATGGCGTAGTAAATGTTCAATAAATAAAAAGTTAACCAACGCCTCATGACGGGCAAGCTTATTCAGATAAGCAACAATTGAAAGCAAAATTTTACTAATTTAGTTTATTTTAATACTAGCCAAAAGGCCTATACAGAGGTAAGAGCGAGAAACAGTTGCTTAATTCTGCGTTGTTGCTTTTTTCCTATTTCTTGTGACTGGTGGCTTGTTATTTTCGCATTGCATACTTGTTTACATGGCTTGCATTGTTGTTGGTTATTTGAACAGAGTCTATTGGCCCCAAACAACGATAATATTAGATAATGGATGTAGATAACTTAAGTGTGATACTACATGATTATAATGTAATATTGTTTCCTATTATAACGATTGCTGCAACAATCAGAGAGCAACAGCCACCAGAAAAAAATTAGTCCATGTGTCTAACTTAACTAGCTAATGGGTGGGTGGCCCCAGCTACACAGCTTGCTGGTCTGCTAACTCCCACATTCTCACGAATAGAAGCATGCAGCCTGGAGGAGGGAGTGAGTGGACAAGTAATAAAATACTGTTAAAACCATTGTTAGCATTATGGTGGCACCAGTTATTGTAGCAGATGCGTGTCATCAGCTCAGAGATTTGTGACAACAATATGTGACCATGGTATCAACCATGCTGCAATGATGGCTATCTGTGCTAACGCACACACCATAGGAAATTCATCACCGACCTACGATAAAACCTAAGGTTTTGAATAATAAACAAACAGCAGTATTTATCTTCTCACTACAGTTTCCTTTCTCTTTTTCAATATTTAGCAAATGACACCAAGGCTACCAAATTGACCAAATCATGGCTGTCCCCGGCAATTCAATGTCAACGCGAAAAAACACAAAGAGCGGTATCAATGGCCAAGAAGTTAAAACAAATAGTGATCAAGAGGTAACAAAAAAATTGTAACACTGATAAATTAGTTTTTACTATCCTAAAATACTTACCTTCAGTATGTGTTAAAATCACTTCGAGTTGCTAGTTTTGCCCTATTTTATTTAAAACTCGTAACGGTTTTAAATCTGTCTTTCTTTATGATTAGGTTAGCAAATCTCCCATCAGGGGCACTGGCTCCCAAATACTAATGGTATAGCTACCATGGCCCTCACTTCGCTTCGACTCTTGTGCCACACGAGACACTGCAGGTTCATGGCGAGCGAAGAGGATGGGTGGATTACACTGTAGGTAGGGGAGTACGATATTAATATTTTGGGTTCAATTCGATTTAGATCGATTTTGGGGAAGAAAAGCTCGATTCGATTAATAGTCAATTTCGAAATTCAATTTTTTTCTTTTTTGATTTTGATCTATGTTTTTCAACTTGTATCTATCTATATGGGCTAGGCTTTGAAAAAATTAACAAGTTTCAGTAATTACACTCCTGGTAAACAAATATTACTTCAATATTCGCGAACTTGTAAATAAAGACTAAAATCCAGGGCCTGCACCTGGTTTATTTTAGTTTTTATTACCTTATACGAAATATACATTACCTATTTTATTAAATAGCAGCTCTTCCCTGTTGAGCCCTACCGCTAGAAGAAAGTTGTCTACCCTGCCGGGCTCGTAATCCTGCGCATGTCCGGAAGTGGATCTGTCTATAAATACGGAGCGCAGTAGCGGATCATCATCTTTTCTCAGATCCTCTAGAACCTTGCTCCATAGAGAGGCGGCTGGGCGCGATGTAGGTAATGTATATTATCGTATAAGGCAATAAAAACTAAAATTAACCAGGTGCAGGCCCTGGAATTTTAGTCTTTTTATAGCTGACGAAAATATAAATTACCTATTTTATTAAATAGCAGACTTCGTCACCTAGGAGGAGGGCTAGGTTCGAGTATCCCGCCTTACGAGTCGGCGCCCCCAAGGAACAAGTCCCCAAGGAACAAGACAACCTTAGTACTCTAGCCCGGCCACTGAGAAGTAAGATTGCGGAGTGGCCAATCATAAATAACATCAAAGGCGAGTTAACATAAGGAGCTTAACACCTAGGATGCAAGGTAGAGGATTAATGAATAGAGGCAAAAATCTGCCTACCTTAGGATGGGGAGTGATTGTTGGTTACTTGAAGGGTAAATCTTGACGCTGATGATCTTCGAATGTGGATACGATGTCTTGTTGGTCAGGGCGAAAGGTGAGACTAATGTTGGTAGACTGAAAGCGGACCGTAATGGTGCAGGACTGCATAGTGTTGGATTGGCGTCGTAGTACACACAAGGTTAAGGTTTGAGCAAGAGTGATGAGAAACGTGGAGAGTTGTACATAGATGAAGAGCAAGGTGTTCTCCTCCTTCCCCCTTTTGTTATTGTTTTTTTTTTTTTTTAAATAGATGAAAGAGCGGATGGTAGAAGCGGATAAAGAGTGGAGGATGGCGAAGAACGTAGTCCAGGGCTCGGTTGCTTGTGACAAAAGAACTCCGAAGTAGATTCCTCACCGTTCAAAATCGATGGTGAAAGGATGGGAGGCAGGTTATTTATGGTAGAACACGAAATCCCAGCGCAACGCCCTTGGCTTTGTTGTGACAGGGGGAGCATGGCAACTCCTGGGTGGAAACGTCGGAGTGTGGGATGATGCCATGAAAGACAGGAATGTAAGAAGAGGCATTATCGAATTGCCAGATGGAGTAGAATTACAAATTTTTGAAATTAGATGATGAAAAAGCCTTGATCCAATCGGAGAGAGGAGGACAATGAGCCTTTGGCAGAGTTGATTTTGGAGTCAAGGATTCAGTATCAGTGGATGACGGATCGAAGAAGGGTGATGGTAGTGGCGAAGGAGCGTCTTGATGTGACTCCAAGACAGTAGGAGAATGGTTCGCGGATCGCTGTGTGGCTGGGAGTGGGTTGGACGCAGGTGCATTACGGAGTCGTCGCGTGTGGTATCGCGCAAAAATAGTATGCCTCCAGGGCGGAGTGGAGGGAATAGGAGAGCGATACGAATGTTTTGCATTTAGCAGAGCATAGTTTATGCGGAGTGACCGATTGCGGTGGTTGAGGCGCTCAAACTCATTTAAGAGGACGTCGTTCGTTATTTGAAGTTGTTCATTGACTTCTCAGATCGCCTGGACGGAGGCAGCTTGTTCTCGTAGCGTAGGTAGTAGAGTGTTAGCGGTACGTAAGGAATTAAAGGGATATACCTTCCAGCTCCATTTTTCTCGATCCACCACATCAAGTACGGTCCCAAAGATCTATTTACTTACCGTTAGTGTTTGCCTTGCTAAAAAACCGTTTTAAAATGTGGCACCTAGGAGATTTTTTGTTGAATATTGTTAACTATATTTAAGAACGACCCGTAACTATATAATGCATTGCGCGCGCGTACAATAATCATGACGTTTTATCTGTGTGTGTGCATCTACCAATTTTCTAATAATTACCATGAAATCTAAAATCTAATAGACTAACGCGGTAAAAATTAAAATTAATTATTCCAATAGATCGCCGAAGCAAAATTATAAGACACTAGCCTCGAAAATTATAAATTGTGATGTTAAAATAAGAGAATCATTCCGTTTTGTGACGACGCAATCGTTGACTTGATTCTGTCTCGTGTACTATTCCCAAAGCCGACCGCGACAGCAGCTATGCGTGGAATGCAGCTACCACCCCAGCGACCTTGGCGCTGTAATTGCTCGGATAACGATCTGCGTGTAGCTGTAATTTGGCACTCGGAATGTTGTAAGGCAAGCCGGGTGTCCCTTTAAGTTCTTCAGAGAAGTCTTCGGCAATAGCCAAAACGAAGCATATATTAAAAACTCCATGTTTACGTTTTTTTATACGCTTAGATTTCAAAGTTAAGGATATTTACCATTCCAATATCCTTGCAAATTTTCGACAGTCAGGTTTTCTGGAGTTGAAGGGGCTCAGAACGACTGTCTTCATCAGGCTACCACAGCACCGCTTACTTTGTCGTAAACGTTCGTCTGCTTTCGTTCGTCTGCTGCTATCGTCCGTTGGAATGCGGCGCGAGGCCATAGCCTCCTTAACTTGCAGGCCAGTGCACCACTTCTCCCGCAGCAACTTATTAAACTCTCCTCTCAGCAGGAACTGAATGTTAGGGTTTGACGGTCCCTGGATATTCATCAGCACAGCCTTCTCTCGGCTGTGGTGTTGAATAGCCAGGGATTCTAGGCTTCTCAGATGCACATCATTGTTAGAGTTGGACTTGAGGAGTGTCACAGTGCCTTC
>JAHWFP010122911.1:672-14849 GCA_023313725.1 Lithobius niger | reverse complement strand
AGCCCCTGAAAACAATTTAGCTGGGTTTCGTTTAGCCCCTGAAAACAGTTTGTTTTCGAAAAATATTTTTTTTCCTATTTTAGCTTTATTCCGCATTTATAATTAACCTTAATCCAAAAAAGGATAGTTTGAATTTTTTTTTATTATAGATCACATCACGGTGCCCTTTTGAAAAGTGGCCCTCCGCAGTCACAGTTTCTAAAAAATGCCCTAGTTTGAACCCAATTGTACACAAAACACGATGGAAACCCCTAGCCTATAGCCGTTTATTACAAACCTTAGGACAGAATCACTGGACTGAAAAATCAATATATAAAAGATGTGATATCTGCCCCAAAACATATTTTTTTGAATTCGTCTAAAAAAAACAGTTTTATAGGCTTTTAACTTCTGAATCTATCATCAGATTTAACACAAACTGGTCAAGAATATTTCGAAAAACATATTCATCAAGAAAGGTTTTATTCAAATTTGATGAAAATTCAAGACGGCGATCCGAAATGGCGCCTTAAATAGTTTTGTGGTAGCTACGGTCAACGACATGAATGAAATTTGATAAGAATAGTCTTTGAAACAAGGCTGAACGACATTATTATTATCCTACTTGATTTTGGTTTTATGCCAGTTGATAACAATTCAAAATGGCGGTCCAGTATGGCGTCCAAGAAACCGCTTTAGTTTGTAACCCCTAAATCAAGTTTTGTAAAAATCCAAAATGGTGGCTGAATACAGCGACTAAAAAAGGATTTGTGCTATTTAACTTCTGTTCCACTCATCAGATTAAACAGAAACAGGTTACGAATAATATATCAAAACTAATAATAATTATTATAACTAATAATTTTCTTAAAGCAAGATACCAGTTGAGTTTTGTTTTGCAAAACCAAGATGGCGGCCTAAAATGGTATCCAACAAAATTGTACAAATTAAAACCGAAGTTTGGTAGGAATATTCTTTGAAATTCGGCCACTATGGACCATGAAAGAATTTTCGTGGGGTGGGGGAAGGGGCGAATATGTTCTAGCCTATAAAACAGTAAAAGCCTTCCTATACCTAAAGATGGCTTAGTGAATAGCTCGTAATTTTAGGCCTAATCGTTCAATAACGCATATGTATAGACTTAATTTCACAAAATAGACATAATTACGCAAAAGTAGGCCTAATTACTCAGGAATGGGCCTAATCACATGTAGCACCATGCGCCAAAGCACAAACATCGTTCTTCAAACGCTCGGTGAACCTCGAATTTGACACGTAAGTCAAGGTGAGACATTCCCAAAATTACAAAAGTCTTTCTCTGTGACCGTGCGAAGCGAGGATAAAATGTCAACACGGCGACGCTGACTGACCAATCAGAAGCCAGGGTGGAGTGCAACCTTCACCCCGGGTCGTAATCTAAGCCAATCACATTGTCACCTCCCGCTAAACATTCACAATGCACGATCGTTTGCAATCAATGGCTATTGATACAAGATATCACGATAAATTCCAATATTGGACTCAGTTCGATTATCTTCTTTGATCTAGATCACGGCTTGCAATGGTATGATTAATGGAATAATTGCAAGATGACAATAATTTTTTTCCCCAGCCTAATGCAGTATGAGTATATTTTTATCTAGATTACAAAATTGGACATGGTCCGAGACAATTAAAAATGTTTTGTATTCGTCTTATAGCTGTTGCCAATATTCATTTAAAGGGCAATCTAGAATTTGAAAGTTGTGTAATCAAGCGTTATACAGTTTTAGGGGAGTATATAAATAAATAGGCCTACACGTAAGCCTAATCAGACAGCAGGGGTTCCACGTGCTTCTTATTTCTTATTTTTTCGTGCCCTGTGTAAAACTTACTTCACATACATGGCCTCATTTGGCCTCCCTACACCTTCAGATTGCTTACTGTTCGTTTGGTAATTTTAGGCCTAGTTATTCAATCATAAGCTTAATAACGTAAATATAGGCCTAAATACGCAAAAATATAGGCCTAATTACACAAAAAATGGGCCTAATTACACAAAAAATGGGCCTAATTACACAAAAATGGGCCTAATTACACAAAAATGGGCCTGATTACGCAGAAATGGGCCTAATTATAATTACACAAAAATTGGCCTAATGACATAAAAATGAGCCTAATTACACAAAATGGGGCTAATTACACAAAAATGGGCCTAATGATACAAAAATAAGCCTATATAGTTACACAAGAATGGGTCTAATTACCTACACTAAAGTTAACGTAAACATATGCAGCAACGCACATGTCGCAAAAATATTGCACTCCCTAACGTGTGAGGAAAAATATGTAATATGTATTTAAAACATGTTCATTTGCTTTTGCCAGTATTGAGCATTTCCATAAAATCAAATTAGTTAGTAGGACACTTTTATAACCAGAGAACGCCCCCCCCCCCCCCCCCCAAAAAAAAATCGTCATCAGGCAATTCACGTTCAAAATACGTTTACCATAACTGAACTTGTAAACTTCTTCAGACAACTCCTGTGCGTAAAGTTTTATTGCAGCAAGAAATGCATAAAAAAGTGGTCTTAAGTCCAATTATGTCTTCAGTTTGACTGATTTAAACGCCTTCGATCGGCGCCTTAATTGATTAGCTCCCAGCGTGCCTTGCGGCTGTCATGGCTGGCGAGGTGTGAGGAAAAGGCGATTAGTATGGGTGGCGCAAAAACCAGAAAACGAAGTATAAATATTTATGAGGCAGCTAACCGAAAACGAAATTTAAGTCTTTGGGTACAACTTTCTTTAATAAAACACGAACAATTCAAATGAAGCGGACAAGAAAAACGAAAGAATATCTTCCGTTACCGAAAAAGATCATCAATACTTATAGCACGAACCATTCACTCATTTAAAAATGGACGCTAACTATAGCAAATGAAACCTGACCTACCAAACGTAAACTAACTAACCTAATTTATCCATTCTAGCTGACGAAACTTTATAACCTATTAATTAGGTCCTTGTAGCATGTTTAATTACGTAGTTTTGATGCTGTAGTGTAACTAGTTGACACCAAATAGGTCAATTGTTGTAAAGTTTACCAGGCTGTGTGGGCTAAACGTGACATAACATGATTTACGGAAATACGTAACTATTTTATACGACTCTAGCAACCATAAAACTGTTGGAAGGCGTGTACGCATAAACTAATGACGTTTCCTCACAACTTGGAGATCAAAATGGATATAACTGTACTACAAGCAAACGCAATGCGTTTCAAACCATTGCTCTCTGTACATCGTTATGGCTGGAGCCTCTTACAATGATAGAGGCCTTGCTTCATATTCGTCGTCTGGAAGCGAATTCGTGGGTTTCGTTTCCAGGCTCCAAGCTAGTTGATTCAACATCGCCAGATTCTAATTTTAGCAAAAGCAACAATTAAAAGGAGTCGACATTCCGGAAAGAGCCAGAACTAGCATTGAGCCTGGAGGCAACACACACGATTTCTACTCCAATCGGCCTTGGCTTGAAGAAGCCACCTCTTTTCAGCTGCTCTAGGTTTCATTCTGTTAATGCAAAAAAAAGAACACTAAAGCATATAGAGCTGATTTTATTTCTCCTTATAAAAAGTTAAAGAAGTAACATTTAGTAATAGATACCCTGAGAAAAAGGCGGTTAACCGGCGATAATTGCTCGTTTGCGAGAAACGGACAGCCCGATGTCGAGGAAGTGGAGAAATCTCATGAGCACGCGTAGCACGAATGATTTTTTACCCTAACCTCCAAGACATTGGACTGTCCCGCTTCGAGCAAACGAGCAAATTATCTCCGGTTAACTGCCTATTTCTCTTGGATATGTGTTTTAATGGTAAGGTGTGACGTCAAGCTAACTTATTGACTTATCTGAGTTTTTAAACATTTTTTTTTTGCAAATTTTATTTGTGAATTATAATGAATTAAGAACTTTTACATACGACTGATGTAAATTCGTGAATGGCCACTTCCGGTTTAGAAACTTCCTGTCTAGGAAAGTAAAAGCTAAGGGATAGACGTGCTTTTTTTATTATCCCAGTTTCCGAATTTCGTGTTTAAGGTAAGGCGGTATTTTTTCAACTTTAAAGGGACATACCTCCCAGCGCCATTTTTCTCGATCCACCACATCAAGTACGGCCCCAAAGGTATATTTACTTACCGTTAGTCTTTCCCTTGCCAAAAAACCGTTTTAAAATGTGGCGTCTAGGAGATTTTCTGTTCAATATTGTTAACTATATTTAAGAACGACCCGTAACTATATGACGCATTGCGCACGTACAATAATCATGACGTTTCGTCTCTGTGTGTACATCTACTAAATTTATAATAATTACCATGAGATCTAATATCTAACAGACTAACGCGGTAAAAATTAAAATTAATTATTCCAATAGATCGCCGAAGTAAAATTATAAGACACTAGCCTAGAAAATTATAAATTGTGATTTTAAAATACGAGAATCATTCCGGTTTGTGACGACACAATCATTGACTTGATTCTGTCTCGTGTACTATTCACAAAGCCAACCGAGACAGCAGCTATGCGAGGAACGCAGCTACCACCCCAGCCGACCTTGGCGCAGTAATTGCTCGGATGACGATCTTCGCGTAGCTGTAATTTGGCACGCGGAATGTTATAAGGTGTTTAATGGTTTAAGTAAGGTTACAGTATAAAATGCACTATAATTGAGTCGTAGGGTATTAGGTGTATTTCGAAGTGTCAGCAGTCTAGTTTTCGTACCGTCAAGACGAAAGGTTGCCAGATTGTTGCCAGGTTGTGCAGTTAACGCGTTTTTTTTTACGACATGGTCTTTTTTTCGCGTTGGTACAAAAAATATCGCCAGTCGAAAATGTGCCTTCACATGGAGGTACAGGGATTGTGTAGACCCCTGTAAAAAGTGTTAGATTATCAAAAAAGTGTGGGTTATCAAAATTAACCCACGGTGACGTGTGAGGGTTTACAGATTAACCGCATATAACGACTACACTTTTAGCTTGGGGGTGTGTTAGCGTGACGTCATCACCGTGCATTAATAATTTATAAATTCGTAGCGGTCTCATTATGAGCTTTAACGGAGGACTATTTCTTGTGACGTCAGCAAACTCATTTCGCGTTGAAGTGATTTCCTGACAGCAATTTCTGGAATGTAGTGTAGTTTGTGTATTCACAGACGCTGCTGCACACCGGAAGTACGGCACATTTGCCACGCCACAAAGCGTCAATGAGCTTGTCCGTGAACGGATTTTACATAATCTAGGCGTAATTTTGCATCCACCAGCCAGTGTAAACTTATTTTACGCTACAAAGAGCTCACTTGAACTAGTACAGTCCTGAACTTTCAAACACAAACATCTTATCTTCTCTTGCATTTTCCTGGAAAACTGAGGAAAATCTACAAAACACGAACGGAAGTTGTGTCTTACCTTCATCCCGTCTCTTAACCAGAGCACTTCCGGTTTGGGATCTCCTAGCACTTCACACAACAACTCCACCGTGTCGCCTTCAATGGCTTCGGTAGAACGGGGCTTCTTCATGAAGATTGGGGCCAAGGAGTACCTGAAAAAAAAAATTGAAGTTAAATTTAAAATAAAATTATTCAGTTGATTTCCGACCCATTTTGGCTGAGCTCGTGATGCTGGCTCACTATTAATAATTTTTCATTGTACATCTCACGAAAACCCAGGACGACTGCTTGCCTGCCTCCCTGGGAGACGTTTCCCACGATACAACGCGAGTACTCTAGCACTGCTTTCAAAATCGAATAACAATAGACGAGTGACCTTGAGATTAATTTTCGTACACGCCTTAATTATGGCCTGCATTAGAGTGATTAAAGTGTGCGCGGCCTATCTTGAGTTAGCCGCAGAACGACACAGATAATCGATTGTACGTTTTTGGCAGCCGAGTGCCTTGCCGATATCCAAGATGGTTACAAAAACAATGGCGGCCCTCCAGGAAGACGTCGTCGCTCGTAAAATACTTACAGGACTCAAGATACGCTGCGCACACAATAGGTCTGTATGTACATTAATTAGAGCTTGATCTGTACTACGAAATACGTAGATTCAGGAGCTTATGTATGCAAATACGTTCCTATGACAAGGGAAGCTGTGGGCTTCGTTTC
This sequence comes from Lithobius niger, assembly GCA_023313725.1. Classification (NCBI taxonomy): domain Eukaryota; kingdom Metazoa; phylum Arthropoda; class Chilopoda; order Lithobiomorpha; family Lithobiidae; genus Lithobius; species Lithobius niger. The sequence continues at coordinate 8,731 of JAHWFP010122911.1, read as the reverse complement.
CTGGCTCCAGCCTCGATTTTAACATCGCCAAAATCTTGTTTTACCAAAGCAACGGGTAAAAGCCGTCAAGTTGCCGGCATGTGTACCAGATGGCCTTAAGCCAGGACGCGAGACAAGCGTTTGCTACCACAATGGACCTTAGCTTGAGGAAGTCCTTTCCCAGCTTCAAGACCGTTCGAAGCTGTTGTAGGCGGAGTTGCCGCCTGCCTGGAGTAATCATAGCATGTTTGATATTTTTCGCTCCTATTTATTAGATTAAAACTTAAACATCCGTCGAGCCGTAGCTCTTCTTTATGTTGTTCCTGGTATAGCCGGATTTGACGCACTCCCAGCCGATGCCACGGCATGGTGCTAGAAGACGAGGGGGATAATTTTGCTAGGTAATTCCTGTCGGAAACTCCTGCGATCCTTTATATGCGGAACAGAAGCCATGACCGTGGGGCACTATATACCAAACTTGCCTTGGGCTTGAGCATGTACAATGCATGGCGTTTTTACTTTTTGTTGCTGTTATGACTTAACGTGCGTGTCTTTTCCTATAGCAGCAGTGCAGCCCCTGCAGCAATTTGCTAATTGCCCTACGTCATACGATTGTCACTAGCGCTAGACGACCAAATAAAAGAACCAGCCCCCCCCCCCCCCCGGGTTGGGGGAGAGAGTTACAAACCGCGTCGCAAAAAAATAAAAAAAAAATGGCCACTGTCATCAGTGTGTGATTGCCGCCTTTTCGTTCAAATCGCCGGAAACCCGTTATCGTCAAGGTTACATTGGCAATTTAAATGTACAAATAAAATTTTACGGTTATGTATTAATTACTTTGCCTGCCTGCGGCACCCTTGCGCTTTCATTTAAATCCATGCACCGTAAAAACACAGCAGTGAATTAGATAATCATTTTTTTTTTCCCGGTAGGAAGCGGCCATCTTGTTTTTACAGTTGAGACAGCATCTCTTTCCGTGCAGCTCTGCCGCGGAAACAAGATGGCTGCTTCCCATCGATAAAAAAAAAACTTGATCATCTGCAACAAATACGACCGCGTTTTTATACTTATGGTGGATTTAAAGGTACATTCCTCCCATCGCCATTATTCTCGACACTCCACATCAAGAACGGCCCCAAAGGTCTATTTACTTCCCGTTAGGCAATCCCTTGCTAAATATCCGTTTTAAAATGTGGCGTCTAGGAGAATTTCTGTTGAATATTGGGAACTAATTTAATAGCATCCTGCTAATATTTACCTTGTAATAACCATGACTATTCATCTGTGTGTGTGTGCGTGTACAAATTTTTAATTGTTTGGTAATAATTACCATGAGATCAAAAAGCGAAAAGACTAATGCAGTAAAAATTAAAATTATTTATGCCAATAGATCGCCGAAGAAAAATTCTAAGATACTAGCCTAAAAAATTATAAAGTGTGATGTTAAATTACGAAAATTTTTCCGGTTTGTGACGAGACAATTTTCGTGTTGATGCTGTTTCGTCTATACTAGACCCAAGGCCAATTGAGATAGTAGCCGCGTTCCTCACTGTGAAGAACGCAGCCACTGCATCAGTTGACCTTGTGTCACTACACCGAATCGCGCAAAACGATGCATGGTTACATGCGCGGATGGACATCTGCGCGTGGCTGTTATAGGACAAGGAACGAGAAAAATGGCGTCGGGAGGAATGTACCGTTAAATGAAACCGTAAAGCTGCAGGTGGATAACGTAATAAATACATAACCATAAAATTCTGTTGATTCATTTGGGGCGCCGGAATTGTATCCACACGGAGTTTCGTTAACTCCGGAATTTTCTTAAAATTCTGACCCCTGTGTTGGACCCGGAATTACAGTAACTCCGGATTCGTGATTTGCTTTAAAAGTATCTGAAACAATCCGGAATTGTGGTAACCCGCGGAGTAACCATAACTCCTAATTTTATTGATGATGAAACAACGTCCCTGCCTCGCTCGCGTTACCGCGCTCGCTGCGGCTATACATATAACATCAGAAACCGCAACCATATTACACAAGAGTTACGGTAATTCCGTGTTACAACAATTCCGGATTGTTTCAGACACTTTTTAAGCAAATCACTAATCCGGAGTTACTGTAATTTCGGGTCCAACACAGGGGTCAGAATTTAAGAAAATTCCGGAGGTAACGTAACTCCGTGTCGGTACAATTCCCCCATTCATTTCGACTGCCCACAGAGCCTTCACGATAACGCTTTTTAACGACTTGAACGATTACGGCAATCGCACCGAGATGGTGGCGGCCATTTTTTTGTTGGTCCGTTTGGTAGCGCTCTATGTAGTAATCCGCCAGGGTGGCTGTTTCTTTTGTTCGTCTAATGTTAGGGACGTATACGTGACGTAGGCATTTAGTAACATCTGCTGCTGCTGTACTGCTTCAAGGAAAAGAAACGCAGGGTTTTGTTGCTGCATGATGCATCAAGGACTACTCGAAACCGGGAAAAGAGATGCGTTCCCGTATGTTTCTTTTCCATCTAGCAATTTAGCGAAACATGAGTATGGTGCAAAGTCTGCGTCAGTATTGTGCAACACTCACAAACCCAATTCCGTTTATGGACCCACAGTTTGACGTCAATCGCGAACCATACACTTGTTTCGCTAAATTGCTAGATGGAAAATCCATGTAGCGCTGCAAATTGCAGCTAAATTGTAGGGAAAAGAAACAGCCGTTTAGCGAATTGCTTTAGCACTACCAGAAAAAAAAAACGCACGGCTTGTGACCTTTATTGGCATGGTAGACAGCGGCATCATCAAGGGGCACAGGATAGAAATGGAGGTAAAATATCAAGAGTCTGTAGTGCAGCCGATGCTTTGAGAGCGGATTTTTAGGCCTAGAGAGCAGTGACAATGATGTCAATTATTATATATAACGCTATGCTAGAGCACCGACAATACGGCAGTGACACGACGTAGTATTATTGTATACAACTCTATGGTGGAGCCAGTTACTGGGTTAGCTGCAAGGTGCACTGGTGGGGGAAAAGAAGAGCGTCTTACTGAAGCCAATGCTATTAGACTGGATTTCTTAGGCCTAAAACGCGCGATATTTGTCGATTTGTTGGCAGTTGCTGACATTTTTAAGTAAGTGGAATCTTTATTTTCCGATTACAACCCTCGTAGCATAAGAGATTGGAGAAAACAACGGGTTTTTAAGCTTGACTAGAAGTGCCGTTGTTTAACCCACCATTTCAATCTAGTGCCCCTTGCAGGTATCTATCTTGTAGCCATATGACGTCACTTGACGCTGCTCTATAGCGCCAAAATGGCGGCGTGGCTTGCATCTGGAGCTGGTCGTCGAGATAGCTGCAAGGGGCGCAGGATAGAACTGGATTCAAAATATCAACAGAGTCTGTAGTGGAGCCGATGCTTTGAGAGCGGAATTTTTAGGCTTATAGAGCTGTGACAATGACGTCATATTATTACATATAACGCTATGCTGCAGCCAGTAACGGGGCTAGCTGCAAGGGGCACTGGAGGGGGAAAATAAAGGCGTCTTGCTAAAGCAAATTCGGTTAAAGCGGTTTTCTTAGGCCTAAAACGTGCGATTTTTGTCGATTTTTTTGGCAGTTGCTGAAAGTTTTAGCAAGTCGAAGCTTTTCTTTTCCGATTTACAACCTAGCAGCAGAAGGGATTGGACTGAGAAAACAACGGTTTCTTTTACGCCTAAGAAATCCATTCTCAAAGCACTGACTAGAAGTGCCGTTGTTTTTACCTCCAGTTTGGTCTGGTGCCCCTTGTAGCTATCTCTCCAGATGGTATAGCCTCGTAGCCAGTTTGCGTTATTGTCGATGCTTTCAGTGCTGCCACTGCTCACTTACAGAATTTCCCTGAGTAAAGAGAAAATTTCCCTTTTTTTTCCCCTGTGCTAAAAAAAAAGTTGTCCCTTTTTTTTTAGTTCTCTACGTATTTAATTTCCTTTCTTTACACCACTAATTTTGAACATTTTCTAATTTTTAAAAATGACGGGCCCATTTTGAAACGGCACAGGAAATCAAATTTGATGCTTTACACGCACTGGATGCACTGGATGCTTTACACGCCACGTAACATCGTTTACTTATTTTTTTTTCTCTCCTACATTTCTTCGCAGACGTTTATTTGTTTTACTAGCTCATGGAGGAAAAACCGGGAAACTCCTCCCAAACGACTACTTTTTAGAACTAGTCCTCCTGCCGTTAGCTTCCCTGGCAGTTATACTAAAGTCGTCGGAATTTTTCTCGGTCCGGGTTGTCCCTATCTGGAACAGTCTTAGCGAGGAGACTGCGAGTTCTGCTATACCCTATCTGGGTCTTGCCGACTCATCTGCAAGGAACACCTTGACAGATTTTTGAAGCGCTTGTTTTAGTCACTCCAGTAAAATTCTTTTTTTTTTTTATAACGCTTTGAAGGAAGAGTGTTAGTGGGTCCACCCCCTAATTCTGTCACCCTTCAACGGATGTGGTAAACATTTTATTATTATTATTATTATTATTATTATTATTATTATTATTATTATTATAATTCGCCACCAGGCGGCCGGAGCCAAGTGTCTGACTCGAAGGTGAGTCCGAAAAACGTCAAACTAATGTGAAAAACTTTAAAAATGATGAAAATGAGCAACGCATCATGAAAGATAAAGACTTGGCGAGTGCACAAAGAAAATCAGAACGAAAATCGGATGAAAACTCGATGAGGATTGCTTCTCCAAAGTTTTGAATCGACGAGCGTTTTGAAGTGAGGGTGGAGCCAAGTGACTGACCCGAAGGTGAGGCCTAAAATTGACAATCAACACGTAAAACTCTAAAGATACTGAAAATGAACAACGCAGCATTAAAGATGACGACTTGTTGATTGCACAGTGACAAACAGAACTAAAATCGGGCGCATAGTTATTAAGATTGCCTTTCCAAAGTTTTGAAGTGACGGGCGTTAAAAAAAAAATAAAAAAATACTCGAGTGCAAGAAACATACGTGACGTAACGACCAAGACAATGGAGATCACAAATCACGTCATCGAGCTTTCGGAAAATTAAAGAAAAAAAAAATGTCACGCTGCCAAGACTGTGAGAATGTTATTAAAACAAATGAAGGAGACTTTATTACCTGCGCAGAATGCAAAGGCAAATACCATTATGAATGTGCAGGTCTTGCTATTACAACAATTAAAGCAATGGGAAAGAAAAAAAAAGAATGGAAATGTAAAAGATGCAGGAGAGGAAAAACAAATTCACAAAGTACTGAAGATGGAGAAAACAACAAGGAGGACGTAAAAACTGATGATGAAGACGATAATGAAACAGAAAATGCATGTTACGAAAAAACGGAAGAAGCAATAAAAACAGCTACAATCCAACAAACACAAAGCATTGCACGAATTGAAAAAAAGCTATCCGAAATGACAAAAGACAAGGACCGAGCCATCGCAAGAATAGAAAAAACTCTAGCTGACTTGAAAAAGGATAACGAGAAAATACTGGAAGGAATGAAGTTCATGGATGAAAAATACGAAGAAATGAAAAAAGAAAATGAAGAAATAAAACTAGCAAATATAGAATTATCAAAAAGACTAGAAAAAGTTGAAGCAAGAATAGGGACGCTTGACAAAGAAGAAATTCACAATGCAGCAGAAATAAAAACAACACTAAAAGAGTTACAACAAAGTCAGAATGAAGCAGAACAATACTCAAGAAACAAAAATATAGAAATATATGGAGTTGACAGCATACAAAATGAAAATTTACTACAAACAGTACAAGGATTAGCGGACGCCCTACAGATAAGCAGATTTGAAGACTGGTACATCGACAAGATGCATAGGCTACCTACAAAAAATAGAAATAGACCAGAATCCATACTAATTCAGTTCAAGTGCAGAGAATACAGAGACGCCTGGCTGGAGGGAAAAAAAGGAAGAATAACAACCAAAGATATTTTTGAAAGAGGCACCAACACCAAAATATATATAAACGAGCACGTCACCCCATTTTACAAGAGTTTACTATGGAAGACTAAACAAGAAACAAAAGAGCACTTCAAATTCATATGGTTTAAGGAAGGAAAAATACACTTAAGAAGGAACGAAAAAGACAAGCAAGTTTACACAATAAAAAGTGAAGAAGACTTGGAAAGCATTAAAAACAAGATAACAGCAGAAGAAAACTCTTCAAACACAAATGGAGCTGGAAAGTGAACATGAAAGTGAAAACATGGTGTATGAAGACTTCAGACAATTACAGGATGATTGCAAAACTATCAGTGATGCAAATCGAATTAAATGCATACATGTTAATCTAAGAAGTTGCAGGAAAAACTGGGAAAAATTTCAGATTGACATGGTGAACAGTGGTGTAGACTGGGATGTTCTTGCCTTAACAGAAATTAACATAAAGGAAAATGAATTAACAAATTATTTTTTAAATGGCTATAACAGGTATGCAGTGTGCAGGAAAAGCCAAAGTGGAGGAGGAATCATGATTTTTGTTAAAAATGACAGATTCAGTAATGTAAACTGCACCTTCATAAAAATAGGTGTAAATGATGCAGTAGATATATTTTTTAGTAGATGTGACCAGCTATACAATTTAATAATTGGCTATAGACAACCTTCCTCTAGTAGAATAGGCTACATTGTAGAAATGAAAAAAATTCTAAAAAAAAAAGAAGATAAAAAGGAAATAAATACAATCTTCTTAGGAGACTTTAACTTTAACACACTAAAAGAAACACAAGATGAAAGCGAAAAAAAAGATATACAAAAATTTGAAAATTTGATAGCTTCTTTTGGATATGAGCAAAAAATAACCACACCAACAAGGGAGGAAATCAGAAACAACAAATTAACAAAATCTTGCTTAGACTTAATATTCACAAGGCTAAACAAAACTGAATGTAAATGTGCTGTAATTACAATAAAACCGGCTGACCATTACTATACAACACTTGAAATATGGAAAAAAAATATTAAAAAAGAAAACAAAACTAATGAACAAAATAATATGGAGTATAAATTACTACACAAAAACATTATCAAACAGCTAGCTAAAGCTAATTGGGAAAAATTAAAGAAACTAAATGATCCAAATGAAATTTATACGGAAATTGAAAAAGTAATCACACAAATTTATAAGGAAAATTACGTACCAAGGATAACATGCCAGAAGTCAGGAAAAAAAATGAGAAATGAATGGATGACACATGAACTTGAAAAATTAATAAATGAAAAGAATAACTTGTGGAATTTTATTAAAAATCAGAAGAAAAATCATAATAACTATGATATAACAGAAGACAACAAGCGTTATAAACAACTTAAAAAGGAATTACAGAGGAAAATCAAAACGACTAAGCAAAATTATTATGAATGTTTTTTTACTGCAAATGAACAAGATGGTAAAAAAGTTTGGAATAAAATTAACCAGTTGATAGGAAAAAGTGAAAATAAGAAAGAAAATATTGATGAACTCATTAAAAAGAACTTTAAAGGAAATTTAGAAATTGTATGCAATAAATTTTCAGAACATTTTGAACTACAAGTACCAAACCTTAGGAAAAAATTCACAATTAACAAAAATAAAACAAAAACCAAAGAAAAAACTACAAACAACTTCAATAAATCAATGGGAATAATAGAAACCAATAAACAAGAAATCATAACAATAATTAACCAAATTAAAATTAAAAAATCAAGTGGACATGAAGGTTTTTTAATGGAACATTTTGCTGAAACAAAAGAAAAAACTAGTGAGTTCATGGTAATATTAATAAACAGTATTATAAAAACAGAGGTATGGCCAGATAACCTTAAGAAACAAATAATAAGACCAATATTCAAAAAAGGTAATGTGAACGATTTTAATAACTACAGACCTATATCACTGCTACCAGTACTCAATAAAATAGTTGAAAAATTTTTTTATATCAAAATAGAAAATTTTCTTAATAAATATGACATACTAAACAAACAACAATTCGGTTATAGAAAAGGAATTGGAACAACTGAAGCATTAGAGAATATAAATAATAATATTAACAGAGCACTAAATGAAGGAAAATATGTAGGT
>JAHWFP010122905.1:0-10573 GCA_023313725.1 Lithobius niger | reverse complement strand
ACGCGAAGCTTGTCGTTATAAACGAAGTGGAGACCAAACTCGGTTACGCTTTAAAGGAAGGTCCTGATGGACTGCTCGATGCAAAAAATAAACGAATCAAGGACCTCGCATCCCCCGCACAATCTAAGGATGCCGCAAATAAAGAATACGTTGATACGAAGCTTCTCGGTATAAACGAATTAGAAACCAAACTTGACAATGCCTTGATTATGGACTCTCGCGAAATATTCGATGCAAAAAATAAACGAATAGGTAACCTCATGAACCCCGAAAAACCTTCGGAAGCTGTTACTAGAGAATTTCTCTTCGAGACTATTAGAGACGGGTACCGCATAGATAGACTTCACTCGGCGTTGAACGAGGATGAGGGTGAGCGTTTGGTACTCGATGCAACACGGAGACGAATCAAGAATCTCGCATCACCAGCACAATCTAAGGATGCCGCGAATAAAGAATACGTCGACGCGAAGCTTCTCGGTATAAACGAATTAGAAACCAAACTTGATAATGCCTTGATCATGGACTCTCACGGCATATTCGACGCTAAAAATAAACGAATCAGTAACCTGGCGAGCCCCGAAAGCCCTTCGGAAGCTGTTAATAGAGACTATTTCTTCGAGGTTATTAGAGATGCCTACGAAATAGACAAACTTCAAACGGCGTTGAACGAGGATGAGGATGGGGTACTCGATGCAAAAAATAGACGAATCAAATTTACGCTCCCTCCAACCGCGGAACACGACGTGGCTACTAAGGGTTACGTCGATAGTCGAATGGTTACTTTAAACGTAGAAAAAAAACTCCCACCAGACACGGAGGAAGCCAAGAATCATTTTGACAACGTCGGTTTTGTGATGGAAAGATATATAAATCCACGTATCGACTGTATAGTTACTTTTCGCGGAACTAGTCCTTACCCTAAAGGTCACTTTTTTACGTGTAACAATAATTATCCTCGCCAATACTACTTATCAACATCCGGTTGGTATATCCTGGGAATGACTATAGGAAGTAGCGGAGACTATATAAGTAGTTCAAATCCTCCAGATATAAAGATTCGGTGTTTAATAACTCATTTTTTTGATTTATCGGAAAGTGTACCCGAAAACAAAGGATTTCAAGTTTATCTCGGTTTCGAGAGATTCCTCCAACCCTCAACTCTAAGTATAACTGAAATACCGATCATCGTGCGCGATGGTAACGTGATTTATATAATGGCTGATACGGCAAGCACGGAGGATAAAGATTACCAGATAGATATATACCTAACCAAGACTCGTTGTATACCATGGTCAAAGCAGAGACCTACCGATCCATACGAAGAAAAATGGGGTTAAAGAGCTAACCGTCTTAAAATATCTTCGTAATCATATCCCTTGCACGAGAAACTTAGAAAAAATAAACAGAAATGACCGCACAATGTTTGATTAAAATTTTGCGCCCTGTCGTAATTGTATTTAACGGGACCCAAATACTCCGAAATGGATGTCGGTGGTTCGAGGTTCCCGAAACTGTCGAAATAACAGGGTATGTCAGTAACTGTCGAGTAAGCCACCCAATGACTTCCATTTCCATCGTGAAAATTTTCGAGATTAACAATGCCGCATTCGCCACGAAGTTTAGGATTTAACGGCATACGATCCTTGCTAAAAGTACCTCTGTATTTAGGAATTTTCAAAACTTTGACTAATCTGTTTAAATCGAGATTCGTTAACGGTTTAGTAAAATCGATCAGACCTTCACTGGCCTTAGAAAGAGCCCTCTGCCACGATTCGCTTTTTTTTTCTTTTTACGTTTCAACCCCGAACCCTCCATCTTTTTGTTATGTCTCACCATTTCTTCCATTACCTTAGCATCGTTCTGGCTCTTTTTAACTGCAGCGGCGATACCGGCGGCACCTCCTGCTAGACCACCTACACCGGCTAAGATGGGTCCCAGCAATGCCAACAATGGTAAAAACCCACCTCGTTTCGCGATCTTTTTTCTTTTTACCCCGCTCCGTTTTTTTCCGATTTTACTTGTTTTCGGTTTTTGTTTCACCATCTCTCTTTTTTTAATAAATCACTTCGACTTTGCCTTTATCCAATTTCAAACTCATTTTTCTATCGCCAATTAACAGCGCGTGGCACGTCGTGTTAGCTGGAACCGCGGCGTTAAATTTCAACTTTACTTGCACATCGACTATGCCGGACTGAAGTCTCTCCGATTGCTTGGAACAGTCCAAAACTACTAGAGGATAAGTCTTTTTAAACTGCACCGAATCGATACACAAGTCCCCGACATCGTACAAAGCGCGTCTAAACTCTTGAGCCATTCTATACAGGATCGAGTATTCTCCAGTAGCGTAATTTACGTTCAAGTCCAAGAACGGGTAACGTTCGGAATTTAAAGTTACGTGAGCATCTTGAAGACTGCAGTGATCGAATACGGCTGGATTTTTAGTTTGCGCATCTTTTCTATTAGTCTGAAGAGCTAGAATAACCCACCTCGGTTTTTCAACGGCTGAAGTAGTAAGCACGCGCCATGTGAAACTAGTGCTCTGAGGAAGTTCGCAACTATCGTAATGCCAGTGCCTAAAACCCAAGTCTACGTTCATCCCACCTTCTATGTAACTAAAAAGCCTGAGTTTTTGCTCGTCGGATGTGGTTACGTGGGGTACGTGCCACGAAACGCTACTCAATTCGACTTTCCCAACGGCTGTTGCAGCTGCCCTGAATACAGCGTCTTCATTGCTCGCCCTAGACAACGTTAGGACATGCTTGGCACCGTACAGCACCTTGTCATAATTTTCGAAAAATCCCATGCAGTGTTTTAAGGGAATGGCGAATGAGAAGCTTCCTTTAGGAGTCGTTTCCTTCACGATGATGGAATGCCGTAATTTGAATCCGATGTTATCGTTTAAACTGGCCGCGGAAGATTCTGCCGCATCTAACGCCCAGCAGTTCCCCAGCAACGACACTTGATCGGTAGAACCGTACGTAAGGAGACCTTTCATGAGAGTCCCATAACCGGGGTAATTTAACTCGTCCACTAGCTTATCCCCCAAGTGATATTTAATGCTGGAAAACAGGTACATGGAACCATTATTGATGAGAGACACTACGTCCGCATCGGCAAAACTAGAACCGTCGGCATTCAGTAACCTGCCTTTAATCAGAAGATAACTATTCACGACGTGTAGGAACAAATCCTGGTTTTCGATTACGATTCTAATTTCCGAATTGACGTTGTTTAGATTGGTTCCTACTATCGGATTATATTCGTGAAATGCGTAGCTCTCCACGGAAGAATCTTGTTGTAAAGATTCGTTTATATCGAGGTAATGTTCCGTTAAACTCATCTTCTCGCTCTCGTTATAAATTTGATGAATGCTGCGTTTTTTCCCCTTAATTGATTATTATCTACGACGAATCCTTTTCCAATTATTCTTTTTTTTCTTTCGAATACTAACATTCTTTTTTTAATACGTACAAAATTATTTTTTAGACCTCAGATGAAGTCTGACGGTAAGGGTTTCCCCGTTTAAATTTATCATTTCATTATCTTGAGAAGTTAACCAAATACGAATATTACGAATCTTGTCGGTAGTTACGGGAAGGTAAATTAAATTTTGAGGGGAAATTATCATCTTATAACCCGGTGGCACTCCCGGATAAAAAGCGTATATGCAAGGTTGAGTGTCGTCATTCACGTAGGAAGACCCGATTATGTTGGTATGAACGAAAATTGTATTCAACCCCATTATATCCACGGATTTTTGACCTTGCTGAGTTTTAGTATAAGTTCCCCGAAGGAAGCCTAGAACTGTTCCTAAATTATTATCTCCCAGAAACGAAACGCCGTAGAGCGGATTATTTATAACCAAATTTGTTTTTAAAGTATTATGGTTCGGTTCTAAAATGATGGCATTTTTTTCGTGACCACTTCTTTCTAAAGTAGACTGTATAAAATTATTCAAGTCCGAAATTTCGTAAGCGCCGGGAACGATGCGCACCTCGATCCAGTTCGCTCCACCGTCGATGGTGTACAAAAATTCGTTATTGTCAGCGTGCACGTTGAAAATACTGTAGTACGTATCCAAGGAGACGAGCGCCATTTCATACTCTTTTTTAGGGTCTAGGTATATGGGCGTTTTTAAATTGCAGCTCAGTTCGCCACCTATTCCCGTTAAAATTATTGAACTGGAATCCATGCTTTTTCTTTTTTTGTTATTTATTTTTAATAATGAAAAAAGGTACTGAAAGACACTTTCCCCACCATCCTCCAGATCGATGAAAATGAAGAAAATTACCGAGAGGCACTTTCCCACCATCCTCCAGATTGATGAAAACGAAAATAGGGTAGCAAATGGCACTTTCCTACCATCCTTCAGATCGATGAAAAACAGGACCCCCACTTTTCGTTACCCACCGGAAGTGACACCCCCATTTTTGATCTCATGACTGGGAATATGTATGTTTGTGACCTAAAAAAGGTAGAAAAAGGCATCCTCTCCAAAATAACAAAAAAAACGAAAAAAGGTCACCTTCCTCCAGATTGACAAAAAACCGGAAGTGACGACCCCACTTTTCATCATGTGATCTGAAGTGCATCAATACCCCCACTTTGATCACGTGACCGGAAGTGACATCATAGGAGCAAGCAAAAAGTACTTTCCCACCGTCCTCCACATCGACGAAAGCCGGAAAACAGATAGTAAAATGCACTTTTCCACCATCCTCCAGATTGACGAAAAATGGAACCCCCACTTTTCAACAGATGATCGGAACTGCATCATTACCCCCACTTTTATCACGTGATCGGAAGTGGGGGGTATATATGTGTAACCGAATATCGTATTTTACCACTACTGTCTACAAACACGATGAGAACAGTCAAAAGACCAAATTAAATTTCAAAATGGCCAACATCCGCCATTAAGCAAAAATTTATTTAAATTTATATCTACACTACTAATGGAATTATGGTGTTCATTTTTTTCCAGTCGTATGTTTTAAAGGTCCTTCATTGCAATAAAATTATTTTCATGCTTGTGAAGGCTTTAGAAATTTACCATTTTGTTACATGAAGCAATGCTTCGTTTTTGCCATGACTGGTTAAGTACAATGTTCGGATTTTGGTTTCCAATTATAGTCAGGGAGCAGTTGTAGGTAATTTAGGGCCCATGTGCATAATTTGCCAAGTTTTGTTTTTCACTTCGGAGTTGTCGTTTGCAGCCCATGGAAAAGTTTTCCACATGGTGCCACCTTGGCAAGAAGCATTTAATGTATTAGGCATTAAAGATGGCGGCCAAAATGACCCCCAATTTTGCCATTTTGACGATTATGCAAGAACCGTTAGATATACACAAAAACGGTTGACTTAAAAGTTGTTGGCAATAATATAATATACAACGTCATTACCATACATTTTTATTTTTCATATCGCTCATGGTTTTTGTGAAAAATGGATTTTAGGCCATTTTGGGCCATTTTTTGGCTAATTTTGACAGATGTCTCAATTTGACGCCTTACAACTTTCAACTGCGGCTGCGTCGTTTATAATTCAGTTGGGTGGATCAAATTAGTTTCATTCTAAAGGTGGGAGTGCCTTATTTGCAACAAGGGTCGTTGAAAGAGTCTACGTCTGTTATAGGAACCGAGCTATGCCCATCTTACTAGGGGCTGGTATCAGAGTCACCATTGGAATTTTTGCTCATTTTAAACTTTTAACTGCTATTGAGACGTGTCTAATTTAGGTAGATGTCTCCAATTAGATTCATTCGAAAGGTGGGGATGCCGTCTTTACAACATGGGTAGTTGAAAGGATCTACGCCATTAGGAAGCGAGTTAAAATCGGTTTTACTAGGGGCTGGCATAATAGACACCGTTGGACTTATCGCTCATTTACAACTTTAAACTGGTGCCGAGACGTTTATAATGTAGGTAAGTGACTACAATTAGAGTCATTCCAAAGGTGGGAATGTCTTATTTACAAAATGGGTAGTTGAAAAGGTCTACGACTGTTAAGAACTGAGCAACGCTCGTTTTACTAGGGGCTGGTTCAACAGTCACCGTTGGACGTTTCGCTCATTTACAACTTTTAACTAGTGCTGAGACGTTTCTCATTTAGGTAGACCCTTTCAACTACCCTCGTTGTAAATAAGGCATCCCTACCTTTCGAATTAACCTAATTGGAGCCTTCTACCTACATTAGAAACATCTCAGCACCAGTAGACATTTGTAAATTAGTGAAAAATCTAATGGTGACTGTGATACCAGCCCCTTGTAAAACGGGCGCAGCTCGGTACCCAACAGTCGTAGCCCCTTTCAACTACCCTTGTTGCAAAGAAGCTATTCCCACCTTTCGAATGAATCTAATTGGAGTCATCTACCTAAATTAGACACGTCGCAATAGAAATTGAATTTTTTAAATGAGCGATAAATCCAACGGTGACTGTGATACCAGCCCCCAGTAAAATGGAAGTAGCTCGGTTCCTAACAGTCGTAGACGCTTTCAACTACCCTTGTTGCAAAGAAGACAGTGCCACCTTTGCAATGAATCTAGCTGGAGTCATCTACCTAAATTATACACGCTACAATAGCAGCTGAAAGTTGAAAATGAGCGGAAAATGCTAGTAAAACTGGCGTAGCTCAGTTCCTAACAATCGTAAACCCTTTCAACTGCCCTTGTTGCAAAGAAGACAGTCCCAACTTTCGAATGAATCTAACTGGAGTTATCTACCTAAATTAGTCACTTCGGAATAGAAGTTGAAATTTGAAAATGAGCGAAAAATCCAACCGTGACTGTGATACCAGCTCCTAGTAAAACGGGCGTAGCTCTGTTCCTAATAATCGTAAACCCTTTCAACGACCCTTGTAGCAAAGAAGATACTTCCACCTTTCAAATGAATCTAATTGGATCCACCCACCTAAATTATAAACGACGCAGTCGCAGTTGAAAGCTGTAAATTGACAAATTGAGAGGTCTGTTATTAAATTAGCCAAAACATGTCCGAAAATGACCTAAAATCCATTTTTCTCGAAAACCATGAGAGATATGAACAAATGTATAGGAATGACACTGCAGATTACATTATTGCAAACAACTTTTATGTCAACCGTTTTTGTGTATCACTAACGGTTCTTGCATAATCGTAAAAATGGCGAAATTTGGGGCCATTTTGGCCGCCATATTTAATGCCTAATATATTAAATGCGTCTTGTTAATGTGGCACCATGTGGAAAACTATTCCATGGGTTGTATACAACAACTCCCAAGTGAAAAATAAAAGTTGGCAAATTGTGCACAGTAGCCCTAAATTACCTACAACTGCACCCTGACTATAATTGGAAACCAAAATCCTAACATTGTATTTAACCAGTCATGGCACTACACCGAAGCATTGTTTCATTTCTGAAGCATGAAGCATGAAACTAATTTTATTGCGTTGAAGGACCAGTAACACATACAACGGGGAAAAAAATGAACACCATAATTCCATTAGTAGTGTAGATATAAATTAAAATAAATTTTTGCTTAAAGGCGGATGTCGGCCATTTTGAAATTTAATTTGGTCTTTTGACTGTTCGTATCGGGTTTGTAGACCATGGAAATTAATGTCTAGTGAAAAAAAATGGATGCTCTAAATTATTTGGTATTGAAGATATTAAGGAAAATGCATTTTTCTTTAATGGCGGATATTTTAAGATGGCCGCCAAACTGACGTGGTTCATATCATGTGACCAATAAAAAATGCATGCTGGCAACCTCTAGAATCGATATCATAAGTCAAATTTCGTAGACGTGTATTTTGTGTGTGTATTTCTTTTGTGTGAAGTATCCAACCGTTTTGTTTGTTTGATTAGTGATGTACATGAATGCGTGTTCATGGAGTCTGGCAAGCGACAAACTTGTTCCCTGTAATTGGAGTTCAAATTATAGTTCGTTGCGTTCGAGTGAACTCTAATCCGTTTTTATACGTGTACCTTTACAGCTGTGAGTATGGGGATACAAACTGTAATACTTTTTTTTCTAAACGGTGAAGACGTTTATTGTTCAGCTAATTTGTTTGCTTTTTTCGCTTCCATTTTATTGTAATTGTTATACGGTCTGGTCTATCATGTGTACGGTATGTCTACTGTCCAGCCATTTTTGTTTGCGAAAAAAACGGAACATTAGAAATGCGTATTTCTGTTCAGTTTCCACCCAAGCTTTGTCCCATGTTTGTTATTTGATGGCAACACACTGGCGTGTGTCTACAGTTATCCTGTCAGCTCGATGGATAGTTGATTCTGCATTGTTGCAACAGATTACGCATTATGGCAAACAATCGCGGAAACAATTTAACGGCTTTCCGACGCCCGCATTGAAGAAGGAAATAAGTCATTCAGTCATGCCGGTCGCCCGATTTTGAGGCCGAAGCCTTCAAAATTATAGAATTTGGACCCTATGGTTTAAAACTGAAAGATTTAATCAAAAAACAAGACCATTTCATTTTGTTTCTCGACAACCTATCTGTGGCTTTCAATTAACAGAAGATACTACGACAATGTTACTTTCCCCGTGCTCGACCATCGTTGCATCTTGTTCGAGTGAGCTACAATCCGATCTTGTGCACCTCGCCTATTGTTGCCCCATTGTTACATGTTGCAGCATTGCATTCTGGGTCCTCGCCGCCGCCTGTCCAGTTTTTTGAAATTCTAGTACGCAAACGCACTCTAATTAATAAACAAAAACGTATCGTTAAAAATTAAAAGTACGGGTCTAAAAGTCAAAGCCTGTATAAGGAACACGGACAAGCTTTGACTGTAAGGGTCTAGGTGTCAGATTTGGCCAGTAAGATGCTGCTAAGCATTAGACCCTAACTACCGGTTTTTGAGGAACAGCTGTCCGAGATCGTCCTATAAAGACCCATGTGATGATCCAATGATAGTGGGGGTGTGGGTTTCCTACTTTGCTTTAAGTTGACATTTTTTTCCGGTTTGGTAACATGGCAGCGATTCCAAGCAAGACAACCTGCTACAAGCGTAAGCGTGTACACCCATTCTGTTTCAGTTACTAAGTCATTAATAAATAGACATATATTTCGCTGAAAATAATATTAAGGAAAATTGGAAATGAGCCAACAGCAAAAATCATACACTAGAAATAACGTAGTTCACTTACGTTACATCGGAGTGCAACGGAGAGATTAAGGCGCTATGCAAGTGATTTTGGGGCGAACTGAGTAGCCGGTTCGAATCCGGGTCATGCCACTCCGATTTAACGTAAGTGTATAAAGGTGGCTTACTGAACTACGTTATTTCTAGTGCGTGAGTTTCGCGGTTGGGTAATTTCCAATTTTCCTTACTAAGCCATTAACATGATCACCGGGTAGTAAGGGTCTAATGCTTAGCAGCGTCTTACTGGCCAAATCTGACACCTAGACCCTGACAGTCAAAGCTTGTCCGTGTTCCTTACACGCTTTGACTTTTAGACCCTTACTTTTAACTTTTAACGATACGTTTTTGTTTATTAATCCGTGTTACTTTGAGAATTGTATTAAATAGGTGCGGTGGTGGATGAGGGGTGGGGTATGTGTGGCACCTTTATAATTAATTTGTTGTTTGTTTTGTTGCGCCGCCTTTAAGCTCGGTAAATAGCTATGGCCCTTACTAACCTGGTTATCGCTAGTGTTAACAATAGAAACACATCCTTTAATCTTCAGTCTATGTCTTGCATCTGGCGTTTGCTAAATGGCATTGTTGCATAATCACAATGTTTAAAACAATGTAAAACAATCAATCTGGTCGTTTGGCGCTCCATAGCCCCTGAACCACTTGACCAATTAGAAAAGGCATTATGGAAAGGGCACATCTATGGACCAATACCTGTAAAATGAGCTAAAAACCAGCTTTGCAGGACAAATAGTTTGACCTGTAGAGAGGACAGACGAAAGGTACACCCCCAGAACAAGACCAAAACCAAGACCAAGACCCAGACCAAGACCCAAGCCCAAGAACAAGAAGTTGTCTATTTGGCCCCTCTCTGTATCTCGGGTTTGGCTGGACTGAATTTCACAATTTTTGGACTGCAGACAGGCCTCGACTAGTCAAGGCTAGATTCCAAATTTGGTTTAAAAATTTTTAATTTTGACGGAGTTATAAGCTCTCAAAGTTGAAAGTTTAACACAGAGATCCTGGGTCGACCCTTACTAACACTGGCTATCGCCAGTGTTAATGTACACGGCATGCCGGCCGTGTAAATAAGCCCTGATCCCGAAGTCCTGAGTCCCGCGTACCAACAATCACTAAACAACAATTACTTTAAATCTGCGATGCACGAAGCTAATCATTGCTGCGTTGCAAAGTGCCCGGAAACAATAGGACCCCTGTAATCGCCCATGTGTAACAATCACTTTAAATATGCGGTGCACGAGGCTAATCATTGCTATGCTAGCTGTCTCTTTAAAAAAACAATGTGATCTAACAATTTATTTTCGCTGGCTGCACCAATGTGTATTTTTGCGCGTGTGAATATTTAATCGAGTTTATCTAGGCTAATAGTTTAAATTTATTCTTCCAGCGGTTTATGTATCGTTAAAACAATTATA
>JAHWFP010122898.1:0-15703 GCA_023313725.1 Lithobius niger | reverse complement strand
CGAAACCTGGTTAAATTTATCAGTAATGGATGCTATGGTAATAAATGGCAATCCTTACGATATAGTAAAAAAGAGATAGAACCAGGGCTGGCGGAATTACGGTAGTTTTTAAAGGGATTGGGTATTGGTGTTCATTTAATCAGTGACGAAGCAGAGGCAATAACAGTACAACTAGCGCCCTTTACACTAAACTTTGTGTGTGTTATATTCCCAACGGCGAGAATGACGACCAAATCAATAAAATGGGGGCATTCATTAATTCTGCCATCACCACCGAAGATTCTAATACTGTGTTAGGAGACCTAAATTTATCGACCATTGACTGGACAGCTGCTGCGACCAATCGCCTTCATAACAAATTTTTAAATATAAATGCGATCTGCGGTTTTCACCAACTGGTTACAAAACCAACTAGAGATAGATGTAATACCAACTATTCTTGATGTAATTTTAACAGCTGACAATCGCGCAATATACGATGTGAAGACCATGCCTGGTCTGTGCATGAGTGACCAAAATATGGTCTTGTTTTAACTGCATCATAATCTTTCTACTACGTACAACAATTATAACAAACACGTAGATTATGAACAACTCCGTGTTAAACTAAACGTCCTTGTTTGGGAATAAGTGTTACAATCCTTCACACAGGTAAATGAAGCTTGGGATCATTTTCTTTCTATTATTCGAGTGTGGAGTCGTCACTTGTGTGCTCCACAATGGCAGCCATCAATTTCATGTCAATATGTTAACCCTACCAAGATACCCCTTTAACTACTAATAGGCTATTCCATAATTATATATTGTATTAAGTTGCATCACATGACTTCCTGTTATAATTGTATTTAAAGAGAAGTAAACAGGAAGTTCGCTGTCTTATCAGCTGTAGCCTACACTCTGGTAGTCCCGTGTGTTTATTACCATTGGTGCCCACGCTGGGCTAAGGTGTGTCCCCGCCTAGGACATCACAGTTGGCGACGAGTCCGGTACCTTTGGTAATCTTTAAAAACTTAAGCTTAAACTGATAGGTCTTCAACCACATCTTTGCTCCATATTTGTGGTAAGTTGCAAATTTTTTTCATTTTGGCAATGAAAATTAGTGCTCTGAATTCCTATCAGAGTTTAAACTTTTTCAAACAGTGTTATTTTGACGTGGTAGTGCTGTGTGGTACGAAATGATAACAGTTAAATTTAGTACCTTAACAACTAGAACCGAAGTGGGCATTTGGATTTATTAAGGTTAATTTTACCTTGGCAGTGTTCTAGAGCGACGCACTGGCGTGTCCGCACAGGCAGTATTATAAACCTGAAGGTTCGAAAAATGTGCTGCTAAATTAACCCTTGTAAATTCGATTGTGCCATTGCCCATATTCGGGCTAGTGTGTGCCGGTGTAAAATTTAACACCGTAAGTTTATGCTCAAACTTAGTGAAATCTGGTCTGTGCTGAGGCTTAGGCCAGAAGTGTTGTTTTGTAAAAGGCAAATGGTGAACGTAAAACATTTTTTCAAAGCCTAGTCCCTTTAAATTTAACTTGTAGGCAGTTAATTTATACAACTAGGTAGGCTACAGTCAAGCTTGATTTATGTCTGTGTTTAAATAAGTGACCAGTAGTCTTGAGTGTTCCAGTTTAATCCTTGCATGTTAAACAGGATTGTAATTAAATTTAATTAAGACAACGTCAACATGGGTTCGTCTAAAACCGCTGGTTTATTTTCGGAATTCGATTGCGAGTCTGACACATGGGAGAAATACTCCAGCCGAATTCGTTACTTTTTTTTAGCTAAAGAAATACCAGCAACCAAGCAAGTTAATTTTCTAATGGCATCTGTGGGCCAGAAAATGTTTGATAGAATTCTTAATATCCTCTCACCTGATTTGCCCGACTCATTAACATTTGATGAGCTCGTTAAAAAAGTTTTAGACGACATTGAGCCAGTGCCCTCAGTGTTATCTGAGCGTGTTAAATTCTTTAGAAGATCGCAAAAATCAGATGAGAGTATCGGGGAATATTTAGCTGCCTTAAAGCTAATGACGAAGTATTGTGACTTCGCAAAAATTAAAGACATTAACAGCGAAATGATTAGGGATCGCCTAATTGGGGGGATCCAATCAGAAGTCATTCAACGCGAGTTGTTGAAGCAGACTCTGGATTTAAAGGCTACAACATCCTTAGCTTTATCCTTAGAATCTGCTGAAACAGACCAAAGCGTTTTGAGAAGCCATTCTAAAGCTGTTAACTATGTAGCTAAAAAATCGGGCAAAACATCAAGTAGGCCTAAATCCACTAAGGATTTCATTTGCTATTGTTGCGGCAAAAATGACCACGTGAAAACACGTTGTAAATATCGAGACTATACATGTGGCCGTTGCCACACTGTCGGCCATTTAAAAGCCATGTGCCGAAAAGCTAGTCATTCGAATAGAACTTTAAAATCACTCGACCACCCTAAAGCAAGTTCTAGCACAAATTTTAAGGCTAGGCTGAACACAAAATAAAAGTATAGCTACAAAAAACGCGTCAACAAACTCGAACGCGATAGCGAAGAAGCCAGGATGTTGAAGCCGAAAATTCAGAGTCTGGTTCCGGGTCTGATAACGATTCAGACAACGACTATCTTGTACTGAAAAATAATACTCTTGGACTGAGTCAGGCTGCGGACCAGATTTCAATTCCCCTACAAACCAACAAAATAATAGTAGTAGTTAATTCTATGAAAATCCATAAATGGAAAATGCCAGTCTGCCTAAATGGTGTCAAGCTAGAAATGGAACTTGATTCAGGGGCAGATGCATCCATTATCCCTATTGAGTGGCATCAAAAATATTTTCTGGACTGTCCTTTAAAACTCAGTCCGTACTCGATACACTCGTACACTGACGGAATTGAGAACACGATTTACACTGTAAGTCTGAAGGTTGAAGTTCAAGGTCAAATCGAACATTTGGATGCTTTAGTTTCAAAAATATATAAACCTGCATTAATGGGAAAGGATTGGCTTTCTATTTTTCGAGTTAATTTCCATCCTTTTTACGACCTACAAACGAAAGTGAAACCTAAGAAAAGTGTTAAGAAAATTAAAACTAGCATTACGCCAGTTGACACTTCCGAAATAGTGAAGGGTTTCCCGGAGCTATTTTCTGAAGGCATGGGTAAGTTTAAGAATTTTAAAGCCAAAATTCATTTAAAACCTGATGCCAAGCCTGTGTACAGTCGTGTAAGACCGGTTCCATTAGCACTCAAAGAAAAGGTTAACCAAGAAATTCGTAGATTGGTTGGCCTTGGAATTCTAGAGCCTGTGGAAACTTCTCAGTGGTCTACGCCGATCGTCATACCCTCAACTCAACCCCGTGAACCCTCAACTCGAAGTCGACCACTATCCAGTTCCCACGGCCGCAGAATTATTCAGTGAATTAGCAGGCAGTGACACTTTTTCCCTTATCGATCTTAAGGATGCATTTCTGCAAATTGAACTCGACAAAGAGTCACAAGAAGCTTTGACAATAAATACACCCCTGGGTTTGTTTAGATGGCTTCGCGTACCCCTGGGCCTGGCGTCCAGTCCTGGAATTTTCCAGAGGGTAATGACTCAAGTCACCAGTAAAATCCCCAAATGTCTCCTGTTTTATGATGACATCCTGGTGAGCGGGAAGGGGGGTGAGCATGATGAATCGTTAAATAAACTGTTAAATGCTTTACAAGATGCAGGAGCCAAACTTAGGATCGAGAAGTGCAAACTGTCGCGGCCTGAATTAAAATATTTAGGCCACATGATAAATGCAGAAGGCCTGCATACACTCCCTGAGGTTATCGAAGCAGTCACAAACGCTCCTAACCCAACATGTATTCAAGAGCTACAGAGCTTTCTGGGTTTTGTAAACCATTACTCAAAATATCTACCAAATCTCGCTCATATTCTGTCACCAGTAACACGTTTGTTAAGCCCAAGTGTGAAGTGGGTTTGGGGGGCAGAATGCGACCGAGCCGTGAGTAAAGTAAAAGAATTATTTCTTAAATCAAAAGTTCTGGTTCATTACGATCCGAAATTAAAGCTTAAACTCGTTTGTGACGGCTCACCCTACGGGGTCGGAGAGTGCCTGATGCATGTCATGAAAAACGGTGAATCACGGCCGATAGCTTTCGCTTCACGTAAACTCACTCAAGCGGAAAGAGGCTACTCGCATTTTGACCGGGAAGCACTCAGCGTGGCTTGGGGAGTGAAACGGTTTTATGAATACGTTTATGGTCAGCGATTCATACTGCAGTCTGATCAGAAGGCTTTAGTTTGGATTTTTGGCCCTAAAAAGGGAATACCGCAGATGGAAGCTGCCAGGGTTCAGCGTTGGGCAGTGATGCTTACGATTACGAATTCAAACACATTCCCGGTAAACTTAATTTGACGGCAGACGCTTTATCGCGCCTTCCCCTCCCAAATACCGAGGAATTCGAGAAAGCAGAAGAGCAGTACAATATTCTTGCTTTAGAAACTATTTCTAATCTTCCAGTTTTAAACGAGACACTCGTTCTTGAAAGTAAACGTGATAAAATCCTTTCAAAAGTTTATCGTTATGTGAACCATGGTTGGCCTGACAAATGCGAAATTCCCGATCTGTTACCGTAATTCACACGTCGTGCTGAAATCTGTCGAAAACGAAACCTTATTTTGGGGGTATAGAGTCCTGGTGCCGACGGCAGACAAATCTTGAAAGATCTACACAGTGCTCACTTAGGCATAGTTAAATTGAAAAGTTTAGCTAGACAAAAAGTCTGGTGGCCTAAGATTGATTCTGACATTGAAAATAAATTTAAATCATGCCAAAATTGTCAAGAGTATAAAGATACTCAAACGTCAGGTCCTAAGCATACATGGGAATATCCACTAAAACCAAATAATCGCTTACACGCTGATTTTTTGGGGCCGATGGACAATTACATGTTTTTCATTCTTGTAGACGCACATTCAAAAATTCCTTTTGTGCATAAAATGAAGTCAACAACGTCCGCGCGTGTCATTGACGTTTTAAACAATCATATAGCTTTATATGGTTTAATGGACAGCTTAGTTACGGACAATGCTGCCCAATTTTTGTCCTCTGAATTCCAAAATTGGTTAAAATCCAACGGAATTAGGCACATGACCGGGCCAAGTTTTGCGCCTTGGACCAATGGTTTGGCTGAGGTATACGTCCGTAATTTCAAGAGAGTCTACAAGGCCGCGCGGCGACAGGGGTCTACTATTCAAGAGTATAAATTCTTATTTGTTATCAGCACGAATCACTATCTCCGCTACCACGCAAGCAACACCCGGAAAATTATATTTTAACCGAGAATTAAAGTCTGGGCTGGATTTATTGTTCCCTGACCCTATTGCAGCCGTACGCCGTAAACAATTAAAACAAGTACAGAGCACCCACCGTCGTGAGTTGAAAACGTATCAAATAGGTGAAAAGGTTTGGTATCGTGACTTTTCAACGACAAGTGACAGGCTATGGTCAGTCGGTATGGTTAACCAAAAATGTGAAAATCAGTCCTATACTATCGTTGATACTAATGGTAATACGATTCGCAAACATCGCGAACAGCTAAGGTTACATACCGCGGGAAATGATTATCCAGAACAGCCTCCAAACGCACTTGTTTCGACGGCGAAAAGCAGTAATTTTTCCATGCATAATGAGGAACAACACTCAAATTTCAAACGCATATCTTTTGGCGGAAAGCAACGTGAAAAGCCAAGTTTCGCTGACGTAGTTCCTGAGCGTCGATCTCTCGGCCAATCCAGAAAGTCAATTTCTGTTACTGAGGGAAAAATTCCACCAATCCAACAGCTTGAAAAATCACCTGAGAATTTACATCGCAAGTCACCAGGTGGCAGGAAATCTCCAGCGAAATTACCCCACACAAACAAAGTGGATGAGTCTGCTAACGTAAGTAACCAATCACCTTTGGCTACTACCAGCGCCCCTCTTGAAGGGAATTCGAAGTCAGAAAGGTCACAATCTCCATCGATTATTATGTCACCATCCACTAAGCAATCACCACCGAAGCCAGGTCATGCTAACAAAAAAGCGAAACCGAATCCCAATAAATGCAAAGCTGTGCTATCACCAACAC
Source organism: Lithobius niger (assembly GCA_023313725.1). Classification (NCBI taxonomy): domain Eukaryota; kingdom Metazoa; phylum Arthropoda; class Chilopoda; order Lithobiomorpha; family Lithobiidae; genus Lithobius; species Lithobius niger. The sequence continues at coordinate 9,590 of JAHWFP010122898.1, read as the reverse complement.
AGGTTGACATTGCAGCGCAGCTTCAAAATGCTCATCGTTCAAAGAGACTGCGTAGAGCTCCAGACAAACTCAATTTGTAGTTTTTTTTGCAAAATTACCATTTGGCTACAACTTCTTCGTTTTTTTTGTTGTAATCCGTTATACATGAATTAAATGATAGTTCTTTTTAAACTGTAGCGAGTAACGCTAAAACGTTTTGTCCCCTAGTTGTTCGTGCAGAGAATCGGCTCTGTTAATTTTAAAAATGTCCACCTTTAAAATTAGGTAAAAATGTAATTGTATTTTGTTGTTCGTGTGAAAAATTGATTTCACGATTTTATCTTTTTTGTATCTTTTTGTCTTTTCATATACCTAAACACTTCTGACATCGGAACAAAAAATTGCTTGGAGCCGCAATTCCCACTCCGGTGAAGCCTAATCCAAAGCAACTTCTTTGGCACCAAATTCTAGATGCCAGATGTTTGTCCACAGCAACGCTGTAGCGTTTCAGCTGCAGAAATGGTTGCTGCAAAAAGAAAATTAACCAAAAAAGGCTACGAAAATTAAAACAACATTGAAAATTTAAATTGAATTTATTGTAAAATTGCTCCAGAAATCAAAACAGAAATTTAAAACTGGCAAGTTTTCAGCCAGTTTATTAATGTTTAATTTTTTGCTTAATCATGTACATCTTCAGTTCTTTATTTTGTAAAACAGCTTTCAAAAATAGTGTTTAGTTTTTCCTCGAAAGCGAAAAATTATGTATCTTTCTTTAAAAATAGGTAGTGCACTAAAAAATACATCTTGCCTTCGTAATCATAATTTTATTTCCAGCTAGGCTTAGATTATTTTTTTTTCTGTTTTTTTTTTTTCGCTCGCTGCATTGTGGAGTCGTCACTTGTGTGCTCCACAATGGCAGCCATCAATTTCATGTCAATATGTTAACCCTACCAAGATACCCCTTTAACTACTAATAGGCTATTCCATAATTATATATTGTGTTAAGTTGCATCACATGACTTCCTGTTATAATTGTATTTAAAGAGAAGTAAACAGGAAGTTCGCTGTCTTATCAGCTGTAGCCTACACTCTGGTAGTCCCGTGTGTTTAGTACCATTGGTGCCCACGCTGGGCTAAGGTGTGTCCCCGCCTAGGACATCACATCGAGGTTTTACTAATGAGTGTACTATAATCTCAAAAACAATAGGGAAATACCTCAAAGTACACTTCAAAGAATTAGGGGTACTCTGCAGGAAAAAACGTGCCGGGAGCATTACCAATAAAAATATTCAGTATGCGTGAAAGTTACACTACCCCAAGTAAGAAAAGTCTTTAGAAAAGGGTAATCTGACTTGACTTCGTTTCGCTTCTGTCACCAGAAAACATTCTTCAAGATCAATCCCGCCATTAAGAGTAAACGATACCCTACTAAAGGATTCGAAGTAAAAAGCAACAGCTCTAAACTTACAATTTTCAAAGAACGGGGGTGACGGATAATGAACATCTTCCAAATTTAACGGCTATACAAAACTATTACTACGAGGAAGCTTGAACATGTGTTTTTATAGCCGACGAAATATGCATTACTTGTTTTTTTTTTTTAGCGTTTCCCTCCTTTTGAGCTTTTATTCTCCTAGGAACTTGAAAGTTGGCTTCCCAGCCGGGCTTGTACTAATACGCATGCGCAGGATTGGGCTGGCTATATATACTCGGCGCAGCCGTCCCCGATGGCGTCATTCTCCTAGGGTGTTCATGTCTTGAGCTATACTCCCACTCCATCCTCTTCATCAGGTCCGCTGGTTAGGCTTCGTCATCCCGTCGGACGCGCCCTGCTCATCCTCAATCTCGGGATGACCTCTACTAGGATGCTTTCTGCCTCCAAGGATCTCCCGATTGAAGCTTTGCTCCCGGCCACCTTCATTCCAACTTTAGGAGCAGCTGGACGAAGGGCCAACCCATCCTCTCCTAGGACATCCGCCTCCAAAAGTACTATACCGCCCGTCAGGACGCTCTCCTGTCCAGCGGTCCTCAGCGATTCGACAGCTGCTCAACCCGCCATCTGCTGTCTTCCCGGCGCTGCTGTCCTCCTTTCCATCTGAAGCAACCAGGGGTGCTTTTTGTAGCGGCCGGTCCGTTACAGGACGCATCCCGTACATTTCGCAAGCACCTTCCTCCAGTCGACCATCCTTTCCACTTGGTGGTCACACAGTTCTCGGATGCATGCATTCCCGTCCGTTCCCATCTTTGCCTTCACCTGCTACTACTGTTTTTCTCGGATCCTCGGACGAGCTTTCACCCGCTTTCCATCCGTCGCACCTCGTTCGCCTGCCCGTTCCATTCCCGACATTTCGTCGGATTTTTTGCGATCCTTCCACTTCACCTACACGGTGTTCCTCTCACAATCCTTTTCACGATTCGTTGGGACACGGTCCCGCTCCTCCTCCCTCGCCAGTCTTCGTTGACCTGTTTTGTGATGAATTACCATCCTCGCCAAACTTCGACATCCATTACACTGTCTTAGAACGACAAGTCTCCGGATTTTCTATCCCTCACGAGGTCTCCTCATGTTCTTCGTTCTCACAAAATTTCAATCCTGGGAATTGCTGCTCTGCCATTAACGCCGACGGAACGCCTTGGACATGCATACCTCGACTCGGCCTGTACCATCACCCACACTCGCTCCCGCAGTATCTCCTGCACGTCCGTCGTTACACCTCCCTGCAGTTGGCATCCTCCGGACGGACCCAGTACCAACATACCGTAATCTCTAAACTCACGGGCGGATGCGCAGTTTGCTTCGATCCGATTTAGTTTATAAAAAAAGGAATAAATAAAGATAATAATAAATCACACAACGAAAAGACAACAAAAAGAGACATTCTCAGTCCGCATAAGGACCCGGACACAACATTCAATCAGTTTGGAACCCGTTCCCACTACATCACATCCTGATCCTCATCTTTTTATGCATGCCATTATGTGCTACTTCCGACACACTCCATACCTTCTCGTCCGACTTCACTTCTCGCACAGTCGATCCTGCTATACCATGATTCTCTAGCTCGGACTTGGCCCTTTACCCTTTATCATGGCCGATCCATTCCTCTATCAACTTCTTCAAACTATCAGCATCCCTTTACAGCTACAATAGCTTTCCATGTGACGTCCGCTTCAATTTTCATCCTCCGCTCCCTTGTAGGGATCGATCCTCCACTCTTTCCCCGTCTAAAGGCATCTACACTCAAGCAAGAAACACATCCCACAGGCCTATGTCCTTATCATCCTCTTTTGCCAACTTATGGCTTGATACCTCTCCTTTTCCCTGCAATTTACGACTGTTCACACTTTAAACGATGCAAAAAAAAGGGGGGGGAGGAGGGAAAGGGACACGGTAGTATCACGTCCCCTACATCATCTCCATATCCATCCTGCCTACACTCCGATCCTACCTACAGCACTGCAACCACTGATTATGTAGTAATGCCACGTTCCACCACCAGACGCCACTACAATCGTCCGCCTCGCAGGTCAAAAACGCTACGCGTCTAACGGTTTTTCTGTGTCCTGTTCGTCGCTCACCATGACCGACACCTCTTCGTCTGAAGATCCTCTGCCCGATGCTGAAGTAACACCGAACATTGAAGCAACAATAACGAAGGAAACTATTGTACCTTCACCCAAGGCATTTAATTGTCTAGGTTTCTCCGAAAACTCCACTACGTTCCATTTCGATCCTCATCCTTGCTGTCAGCGGCACAGACAGTGTGACGACTAGAATGCAATTGCCGCATCTGCATTTCTATTTCACCGAGCCGATGGACACTTATTCGAAGAAAGCCGCTTCAATCACGGCAACGAATGCAATGTGCAGCCAAGAAGCGAGAAGAGTTACGGGCCCTTAAACAATCACAAGTCCAAACTCCAAGTTTGACCGCTCCTTCACTGCCAAAGAAAGCCACCAAACGTCCTGCGTCAGGTCCGCTGCCTACCGCTCATCCTCTGAAACGACCTGCCCTTCCCAACACCGAAGCAATTCCAGCAATAGCAGGAACGTCAGGGTTCAAGACATCGGTGAAAATCAAAGTTGCCCGTCAACGTCTCGTTCCCACTAGGATGCCATCCTCAACTCCAACTAACACTCTAAAACCATCTCTGCCGTCCTCCAAGGTACAGCGATCTGTGGCGTCCTCATCCTCTCCAGCCCGTGTTCTCTCTACATCCTCTCTGACGACTTTTCAAATATTTTCTCCAGCGTACATGCCGTCTCCCTCGAAACCGAATTCGTTCCCTACCGCACCAGTGCTCAGGACAGCACTCACTAGGGGTTGCATCTTTCGGCCAGGGAACAAGAGCACCTAGACTTAAACCTAAAATTTCTCTTTGAATACCTAGATGGGTTCGTCACGGAGCTCAATACTCTTCGCTCAAGCCACCACGGCATCTTTATAGGAAGTGGCAGCATCTGCAGAAGCCCTCCGATCAGAAAACGATCTTCTCCGTGCCGCGAACGAGGCTTACTCTAATGAACTTAAGATTATAAACCAGCGTTACCAATCCCTTCGCATAAATTATGCTCTGATCCGTGCACGTAACGCCTGGGTTTCTCCAATTCCTGCGTCCCCACCTTGGAGGGGCTACTACTGCGCTCGTTCCCGCACTCGCCGCCTTAGACTTGCTCCTTCCTCAACTATAACCCACTCACCGTCACATCCTCGTCCTGCATATACGTCCTCTTCACTCACCTTAGCCACACTTCATCAAGGAGCTCTCTCGCTGTTGCCATCTCCGTTTCGAGATCCCTCGTCCACAGCCTGTGATTATCACACGCCGTATGACGATCCTCCACCATCAGCCTCCGCCTCTCCTGTTACGCTTTGGAAGGATGCGATTGCCACAAACCAATTTCAAAAAATCACTTCGTATTCAGTGTGGCAATACGATAATGCTCTGAGCTTTGTCCCTGTGTACCACGGTATCACCGGAACTTCATTACCTTCCACGGACGTGATGCCATGCTCCCCGTGCCGCAGCAATGCTTCAGGTGTTGCTTTAGGATTTCGTGTCCTCCCCTAAAACATACCCAAGTTTTTCTTCAAATTTCCTGACCTTTTTGAACTCTTCAGGCGAGGGTTCCACTTCATCTGCCTCCCATAGGGGACGGTGCAATCGCGATCCTCGCCTATCGTCTCACGATCTTTTCATCACAAATCAACTTCAGTATTAGAATCGGACAACATAATTGTGCTCTGCCTGCAATAGTGTACTTTATCTTCTGTGTTTACCATGATCCACTTTACGGACACCGTCCGCTCCTTGCATCAGTCTGCTCCATCACCGACGGACACAATCTACAAACGATTCATCGTTCACCTTCTCGCTTCTCGTGCCGTCAGTTCCCGTCCTGCGGACGATATCCACTCTTCAGTTCTTCCAGTACCATCTGCAACACCATCCGCCTGTTCATCTCACATGGGGGCACCATCTTCCCAGCAAGGTAGGCGATTTCGGTATTCCTTTTCAGATTTCCTATCTTGTACCCCACGGTGTTAAGACCCCTGCTTGCGGTCCCTTCTTCTGCTTCCTTAACCATTACTAGATTATGATAAATTACTGCACTGCCTGACCTCGCTTACGATATTACCTTCCGAAACAGCGGATTGCTCCTCAGCCCACACATTGTTTCCGTTATTAGTGAAATTGGTTCAGGACTCAGGGTTGTCTTCGCCAGGGACTAGTTCCCGGGGATGCTGGCTTGTACATGAGGGGGCAGCGAACCTAGCCCTCTTCCGGTTACAAAGTCCGCTATAAAAAACAGGTAATGTATATTTCGTCGGCTAGAAAAAGACTAAAATTGCAAGCCCTGCACCTGCTTAATTTTAGTTTTTATTGCCTAACCGAAAATAATCATTACCGTAAGTCCCGCCCAGGCCTCCCCTCCATGGTCTAGGTTCTGGGTAAGGAGAAATAATGCCATCGGACGGCTGCGTCGAGTATATATAGCCAGCCCAATCCTGCGTATGTGCAGTAGTACAAGCCCGGCTGGGAAGCCAACTTTCAAGTTTCTAGGGGAATAAAAGCTCAAAAGGAGGGAAACGCTATAAAAAACAGGTAATGTATATATCGGTTAGGCAATAAAAACTAAAATTAAGCGGTGCACGGCCTGCAATTTGTCTTTTCTAACCAAGTCACGCAATTGGCCCTGAGGGGTTTTCCTCTTTTTCAAACAAATCTGTATCTAAATTGCTTGGTCCTAAAAATAATTTTTTCATCGTGATTTTTAACGGGTGAATTGCCAAACATTTTGTCAACAGCACTTGTAGTGCCAATTTTCAAAAAGGGAAACTCGAAGAACCCAAAACACTACCAACCAATATCCGGACTTATGTGCCATGCGAAATAATGAAATCCATCATCTGCAAAACAGTATTTTGCGGGCCTTCCTGCTAGGCTGACTGAAAATTGTTTCTTTTGCCTAAATAAACTATACATAACCTGGTAATTTTAGCATTCATTGAGCCAATGGATGCGTTTCCCTGGAGGTTTTTCGGTGTTCAGTAGTAGCCGCCGGCATCGTAACCCGACTGCGCATATGATGTGCGCAGCTCCTCAACAAACCGCATTTGTTGGCCATCATTTTAGACAGTGACTCAAGAGGGGAGGCAGGGCGGGTTTGGTTATGTAGGTTTTACTTAGGCAAAAGAAACAATTTTCAGCCGGCCTGATAGGAGAGCTGGCAAAATACTGTTTCTTGTTGCTTGGAAAATACTATACCTGTGAATTTTGACATTCATGCTTTCTTTACCTTGAGATTCAAAGCTGTGCGGATCCGGCCTAGCCTCACAACCCTATGTGTATGCACAGCCCTCCTTAAGTGCTTGCTCGGAGGCAAGGCCATCTTTTCTTTTCAAGCGATCCGTTATGACAGTCGCTCTGTCTTCTCTCGTTCCCCGGACCTGGATTTTCCTGCCGTTTTTCTCTACCTTCTCCCGCATCTCCTTGGCTCTCCACCGTCAATAATGTTCACCGTTCCCCTGCATCCTAACTCGGCATTCGCATTCGTTTTTAAACCACAACGTCGATTGGGCATTCGTCCAAGATGGCGGCATTCGCATTCGTTCCTGACTTCATATTTGCATTTGTCCTTGCTGACGGCTCCGCCTCCGCATTCGTCCACGATGCTGGTATTCGCATTCGTCAACCACCATGGCACTCGTATTCGTCCTGTACAGTCGCATTCATTTGCGATGCTGGCATTCGTATTTGTCGACCACAATAGCATTCGCATTCGTCCTGAACAATCGCATTCGCATTAGTCTACGATGCTGGCATTTGCATTCATCAACTGCATTGGCATTCGCATTCGTCTTTATTCAAGAATTGGCATTCACATTTGCTGGTATGTCCTCTCTGCCCTTTCTTTATGAAGTCTTCAACCCTAATGAAGCTGACAAAGTGGAATTTCGGAAGAAATCAATTGGTCAACGCACTGCGCCATGCTTGGGTGCACGGGTAGCTGCGAGCACTGGGCGTCAGATTCGATAAGCGTCTTGGTCCCAGCTGTACATCTCTGGCTTCGTACCGACTCGGGTTCGATCCTGGGAAGGGAAGTGTATATGTACGGGTTTTTCTCCGGTTGTTTCCCGCCCGTTGCACGAGGGTTTTCTCCGGGTACTCCGGTTTCCTCCCTCATGCGGCAAAAAACAACTGTTCCTGATGGTGGTAAAACCTTCCACTTAACATCTGCTGCTTGGGCCTAATAACGAGCTCTAAACTTATTAGCTGACACCTTCTATTATTATTATTATTATTATTATTATTATTATTATAATAATTATGGTAAGAGCTCTAGTAACTTTTTTATACCCGACCTTTTTAATAAATTACCCAAAAATCTTTTCTTCCTGACCAAGTTTGGTGTGGTGAAAAAAGAAATAAAAAAGTGGTTAATCGGTAACTAAATATGTAAATGTTTGCTTAGTCAGCTTCACAGTATCTAAAAATTTAACTAAAAAATACTAGAAAAAATTAGGAGAACTTCAGTAGTGTTTCTCAAACTACTAGTTCTCAAGCACTTTGTCCACACTTTTCCTATTTTTGTAATTGCATATTAATTTATTTTGTAATGATATTCACATATGCTTTACTCGTAACTAATTATTTTTCACTTTGTTTTGATGTTCTTTATTATTTAATGTAATTTACACTAATCATTTTCTATTTTGCTTGCTTTTGTATTGCCAACCTTTCCATTTATTGATGTAACTTTACCATGTACACAAGTGCTTTTTGTGCTTCACGTGGTATTTTCCTTAGCCATAATAAAAAAATAAATTATTATTATTATTATTATTAGTGGCGTATATCCCACATTGAGTGAAGTCTCCATCATCTGATGTCAAGTCTGACACGTCTCAATAGTGGTTTTAAAATCCCACGTTGAACGCTGTCACTGAAGCTCTGAAGTTCAAGCTTCTCCGTCTCAACGATGGCTTAAAAACCCGCATTGAGTAAAGTTCCCCCATCATCTGGCGTCCAGCATGACACGACTTAATAGCGGTTTAAAACCCACGTTGGGCGTAGTCACTGAAGACCTGGAGTTCAAGCTTCTCCGTCTCAACAGTGGCTTAAAACCCACGTTGAGTGAAGGTCCCTATCATCTGATGTCAAATCTGCTACGTCTCAACAGTGACTGCTTAAAATCCACTGTGGGTGTTGTCACTGAAGATCTGAAGCTCAAGCTTTTCCACCTTAACATTGTCTTAGGACCCACATTGAATGAAGTTTCCCATCGTCCGATGTCAAGCCTGAACTCGTCTCAATAGAGGTTTAAAACCCACGTTGGACGTAGTCACTAAAGACTTGAAGTTCAAGCCTCTCCATCTAAACAGTGGCTTAAAATACATGTTGAGTGAGCTTCCCATCATCTGATGTCAAGTCTGACATGTCTCAAGTGGCTTTACACCCACGTTGGCCAGTGTCGCTGAAGATCTGAAGTTCAAGTTTCTTCGTCCCGACTAAGGTTTGACACCAACTTTGAGCGAAGTTTCCTATCGCCTGAAGCTAACTCTAACACGTCTCAACAGTGCCTTAAAACCCACGTTGGGTGATGTCACTGAAGACCTGAATTTCAAGTTCTCCGTTGCAACAATGACTCTTCAACCATTGGAGGATGGTCTCCCTTCGCCAAATGTCAAGCCTGACAGTCACAACAGTGGCTTAAAACCCACGTTGGGCGATGTGGTTGAAGACCCAGGGTTCAAGCATCTTCATACGAAATGCACGCTGAATGACGTTTCCCGTTATCTGACATCAAATTGGCATGTCTCAACGATTGCTTAGAAACCCACGTTGGGCAATGTCACTGAAGACCTGGAATCCAAACTTCTCCATCTCAACAAACTATGTTAACTAAAGCAACCTATCTGATATCAAGCTCAAACACGTCTCAGCAGTGGCTTAAAATCCACGTTGGTCGCTGTCTCGGAACACCCGAAATCCAAACTCGTTCATCTTCTGTCATCACTTTCAACACGTCACTAAACACCTGAAGTCCCAACGCCCACTTTCCACATTTGGTGCTTCCTTTTCCCAACTTGGTGGCAACAACACTG
>JAHWFP010122890.1:0-14081 GCA_023313725.1 Lithobius niger | reverse complement strand
TGATAGTAAAAACTAATTTTAACAAGTTAAAATTTTCATTTTATTATTGATATTGTAGGCCCCATCAGACCTTCTAGTAGAGGTGGTTTTAAATATGTTCTATCTCTCCTCGATCTGGCAACAAAGTTTCCCGAGGCCGTGCCCCTTAAAGAGGCCAACAGCCAAAGTGTAGTTGACGCCCTCCTCGGCATTTTTTCGAGGTTAGGCTTCCCTTCTGAATTACAGTCAGATTTAGGCTCGCCCTTCATATCCGCCCTTACCACTTTATTCCTTGAAAAGTGTGGAAATAAATGTGTTAATTCAAGTGTGAATCATCCACAGTCCAACAGTGTGGAGCGATTTCACCGAACCCTCAAGGCGGTGCTGAGAGCGGTTTGCCACGATCATCCCCACGACTGGGAAAGATGCCTCCCCGGTGCTATGTTTGCACTACGTACTGCTCCACACGAGAGTACAGGATTTTCACCTGCAGAAATGGTGTATGGCCGAAATTTGAAAGGCCCACTTGAGCTTGTCAAAAGTCAATGGATTGAACCCGATGTTCACCCATCCGTCCTTGAGTACATCCTGGACTTGCTCCAGAGGTTCAAATACTCACGGGAACTCTCACAAGAAAATATTGTGAAGAGCCAGCTGAAAAACAAAAACTACTATGACCGTAAGGCAGTTGAACGCAAGTTCAAAGAAGGTGATAAGGTTCTAATCCTTGCCTGACAGAGCCAATAAGTTGGAAATTTATTGGGATGGACCCGGTGATGTGATTAAATGCTTATCAGATACCAATTATCTAGTTAAGAAGTCCTATGGTTCCCAAAAGGAAACCATATATCACATTAACTTGTTAAAGCCCTATCTGCCTAGGGAAGGGTCAAGTAACCACACCTACAATGACGAACGTGAGTTTACTCACCACGACCATGTTTGGACAGGCAAACCTGGTGATGGCCATCTTAACTCAAGAGAAGCCATGAGTCTTTTTAAAAAGACAGGTGATTTATCAGAATCGCAAAAATCCGACTTGCTGAAAATCTTTGACCAAGTGGATGGTGTTTTTTCTACTCTGCCGGGTCGTACCGACCTTGTTACCCACGATGTGGAATTAATCGATTCGCATATTAAGCCCTGTAAATATTATAGGCACGCGAAATTCGAACGTGACTTGATAGTCACTGAGATTGAGAGGATGCTCAGTCTAGGTTTAATTGTGGAAACCGATTCCCCTCATGGATCCCCCATGATTATCGTGCAAAAAGAAGACGCTAGCCCTCGTCCTGTAGCTGACTACAGAGAGCTGAACAACAATACGGTAACTAAAGATTACCCAATTCCCAACATTGAGGAATGTATTGAGCGTGCAGCTAAGTGGAAGTATATCTCAATCTTTGACCTTAACCGTGGATTTTGGCAAGTGCGCTTGACGCCACAGGCTTCAATGGCCGCCACTATCACTACCCCCATAGGGAAATTTGCTCCCCTCATGATGAACATGGGGATGAAAAACGCTCCATTTTGCTTCCAAAAGCTTATGGATAATGTCACTCGTGGCTTATGGATAATGTCACTCGTGGCATGGAGGAGTATGTCACTCCTTTTCAAGATGACACCGCAGTTGGTGCCGAAACGTGGCAACAACATCTAGACAACGTCTTTAATTTTCTCTTTGCTGTCAAGAAGGCCGGGTTAACGGTAAATGCCAAAAAGTTGCAGGTCGCTTGTAGCAAAGCTACTTTTCTTGGTCACGAGGTGGGTAATGGAACTCGCGCTCCTTCAGAAGTGAAGGTTTTGGCTGTCCAAAAATTCGTGCGGCCACAAACTAAGAAAGATGTCCGTTCCTTCCTTGGTTTGGTTGGTTATTACCAGCGCTACATTAGCCACTATTCCGAAATCTGTGCAAGCCTTACAGATTCACTGAAAAAGGATGCACCCGATCCCGTCTCATGGGACAATTCAAATCAAACTGCATTTGAAACTTTGAAGACTGCTTTAGTGACGTTTCCCGTCCTAAGAGCTCCCGATTTCAACCAAACTTTCATCCTCCAATGCGATTGTTCCGACCGTGGCATGGGCTGCGTGTTGTCCCAACAATTTGGAGAAGATGAACACCCCTGCCTTTACGTTTCACGTAAATTAAAAGCCCGTGAGCAAAATTACGGGACAACAGAAAAGGAGTGTGCTTGTTTGATCTGGTCTGTTGCTAAGTTACGGCCCTACATCTATGGGACAAAATTTATCATAGAATCAGATCACAACCCACTTCACTGGCTCAAGCAAATGTCTGGCAAAAATCCCAGATTGCTTAGGTGGAGCCTCACCCTTCAAGATTATGACTACACTGTCCGGTACAAACCTGGCAAGTTACACTTAAACGCGGACGCGTTGAGTAGATATTTTATTTAACATTTTGTTTTCAGTACAAATTGACTGAAAATTAAATTTTACCTGCATTTTTAATTTTGTCATTTTGGTCTGTTGGGAGCTCATCCTGAAGTAACTCCCAGTTAATTCCCGTTTTGGCCTTCACACCTAAATTTTAAGTGCCTATATTAAATATTCATTAGGAATATTCTACGGGAGCTGCAATCTGTCCCCGGTTGGCTCCTTTTTAAGTTTTCTACGAAATGGCTTTCTTCCCAAAAACAGCAGTCTGTATACCCCTGTGCGAAAAAGGTAGCACTGTCGTTAAAAGGTTGTTAGTTTTTTATCCACAAAACTTCCCAGTGTTGTATTGTTATGTTTAAGTTATGGGTCTTATCTCAAAATCATTCAGTGTCAAATTGCATATGTAAACAAGTTGTTTGGTAACCTCAAACCATCCCAGTGGGAGTAGTTTAACAGTAAATAGAGCCGGTCATTTTATGCGTGCCCATAGTATTCGATTTTCCGATCCCTATCGCAGCGGCTAGGTTTATTGAAATGCGGCGGAGGGTTCCTATCGCAGTCATCCCAGAAAAAAAAAACGACTAGACTTGAGCAGAGGCAGAATCCGTACAGGACATATTACCAGAGCAGTAGATGGCCTCATTTATTTGTTATAACGAAACAACAAACTTAACTTTGTACTTTTACTTTGAAAACTAGTGTGTTTCTGGATAAATGTCTTTTTGCCCCATTTTCAGATACTTGTACAATACTCCTGCAACAAGCAGCGCGGACAGTATTTAGTTAATGGCTGCAAAAACTATCAACTTTAAACTTGTAATTTTTATTTTACTTAAAGTTCTCTAAGCCACAAAAACGTTGGTCCCCCAAAAATACAAAACGGCAAAGTCAACATTTATGTACACAGTGTATTTTATTTCATGTCAGTATTTGCTTATTTTTGGCGGTCTTGTGTTTTTGCATATCTTGTGTGCACTAACCTTTACATTCTAGCTTTTATTCAGAGTTCTCAGGAACCCCGAATAAAATCCTGCGTCCGGGGCGTGTAAACGAGCGCCATTGAAATTTTTTTTTCTTGAGGCATCCAAATGCCTCGCCGAGGCATATCCAGCCATTTTTGCAATAATGGTCCGATTCTTACAAACTCTTCGACATTTAATAGCCTGTCCAAATACAAGACTCTTGGGGAAGTCCAAATCCGGACTTTCCATCTGAAAAACTCAAATCTACATTTGAAGATCACCTCAAAACCAGCAGCGCTACTTCATCATGGCCGCCATTGTTATAAAATGTATTTGTATATTTTGATTTTATCACTCTTCTTTTCGGGCATAAAGCCGCAAACTCTAGCTTAGTTGTATTTTAGGAGAAAGGCACTGAACCTTGTGCCCATGTACTGACAACCATTTTTGAAGTGTGATATTTTTTATTGTGTTTAAACGATCGCAACTACTATGAAAATTTTCCACTTAGATCAAACATTGTCCGTTAACTTTAGGGTTCAAACCTCCACTTTAACTTGATGCGTTTTAGCATACCATCAAGCTAGACTATTTATTCATTTATTTAGCCTTTTTATAATAATCTTTTGCCCCCAGAAACGCTGCCATTAGTCCAAGTAATTAGACATCGGCATTCTACCGAACACGAATTTTAGTGTATATATGTTTATTTTAGTTCTCCTCTCAGCCCGACTGGACCCAACCAAACACTGCTACTAGCTTGTACTACTATTGAAACCAAAAGAATTTTTAAAAAGATCTGTTTAACCCATTTCCGAAAGTCAAACTGTGCAAAAACTTCGAAACCCATTTTTGCCCCCCTCCCCAGCCAAATCTAGTTGTGGTATATAACACTGCAGTTTACAGTTAAAGCTTGTTTAATTTAATAGTAATGTTATCTGCATTACACAAAGCCAAGTAATAAGCTTTAACAAGAGCCAAATCACGTTGCAATCATGTAGAAGCAGCAAGATTAACACAATACCACCTACCACAAAATTTTATGCTCCACACAGTTCAGCAAACCAAAAATATTCTCCCATGAATTTTCGGTGAAAACAGGCCGTTCACCTTCTTCAGAACACAACGAGGCACTAAACTTCAAAAACGAACGTTACATGGTTAAGCAGACGACGTGCGAGACGTCAAATGTGATGTTGACATTTAGCCACTGTACACGGCGGTTGCCGATCTTTCGGTTGCAATCATGTTAATATGGAATCCGTAGCCAATAATTCAAAATAAAGGCCTATTTCCCAATGTTCAATTGAGTAAAACTCAAAACAGGCCTGTCTTTTCTGTTTACATGTCCCTACTCCTTCAAACGGCTCTGCACCCAGTTCCTTTGTTCATCCGACTTCTCTTCCCACTTTCTATTGTTCTGAAGGCCCTCGGCCAATCAGACCCACACAGCTATCCTCGGCGTCCGCGCCTACTTCCGGTGTTGTGTATAAAACCCCAGCCCCAGGACTCAATCGTTAGCACAGCTCACAGATCTCAAGCTAGAGAAGGGTCACGCCAGTCGGGCGTGGAGACGCCGTGTCCGTGGGATGCCATGCTGGGCAAAATGGCAGTGGTTCGTATGTTTGTTGTTAGCTTTTGAAAATTTAATTTAGGACTCCCGGAGTCTAAATTTTAGTTTAAAAACGTAACTTAAACTCTCTCTAGCTAGGGAGTATTATGGTGGTGATGCCTGTAGCGGCATCTTAGGTTTCTCACCCCATAACGTCGGAGTGGTACTCTTTCTAAAAACCAACTCCTTTCTTATTTGTTTTAAACATTAATTCAAATAACTGACGGTTTGATCTTTGTGTGGGATTCATTGGTTATTAAGTAGCCGAGGCTTTTATAATTTGAGGAGTTGACTTGTAAACAGCAACTCTGGGGGTTTAAGGTTTGTGGGTGAGAGCTAATTGATTTTAAGGCTCTGTTTTATCACTTAGAAACAAAACTGTGAAACGGTTGATCTTTTATGCGTGTTTGAAACATACCGTTTGATAGACTGTAACCAGCCTGGGCTGTTCAGTCTTGCGGACGTCTCTGCGGAGCGTTCAGTATTGCTTTTTCTATTCGAAAAATTAATTGGTTGTTTTATTCTGAAACACAAACGTCGTTTTAGTCAAAACATGTGAAAACGAATTACATGATGTAAAGTCAAACTTAGTGCTTTTAAATAACTTATTTCAAAAGCTGTTCGTGCAAACTTAATGTAAAGTGTTCTTTTTATATTCTCTGATGTTATAATAAAAACCAGGAGTTTTTAACTTCAGTTCGTTTGCTAATTGATTAACCGTTTAAGTGTAAATAAATATGTAAACCATTTTTAGTTTAGCTCTTTGTAAACGGTTAAATTTCCATCGCTGGTGGCAGTGAAATACCAGAAGTATTAAGGTTAGGCCCCTTTAATTTAGGACCCTGCGCTCCATCCCCCATGCTGGGACAGTAGCCCTTGCTGTGCTTATGCCGTAAAAGTCGCAATAATCACCGCAACACCTTAAGCTGAATCTCCGTGTCAAACCAGGAAACCGG
Source organism: Lithobius niger (assembly GCA_023313725.1). Classification (NCBI taxonomy): domain Eukaryota; kingdom Metazoa; phylum Arthropoda; class Chilopoda; order Lithobiomorpha; family Lithobiidae; genus Lithobius; species Lithobius niger. The sequence goes on along the minus strand of JAHWFP010122890.1, from coordinate 8,172 downwards.
AGGCGCTACAAGCACCTGAGCCGTCGTAGCGTCCACCGTTACAGGCTGAACCCCCTACGTCGCCCCCAACTTTAGTGGTACATAATGCCTCTTTTTTTTATTAACTGCTATAAATAAACATCCTCGAAATAATCCTGAAGTGACAACCAAATGTGGCTTTTACGAATACTACCTACCTATACAATATGTTTCAAATAATGAGGTTTAATACACACTGCTATTAAAACTAATTTAAGGCATTCCAAGATATCCAATAAGTTCAACTTGTGCTGGCACATGTTTCACTTGCCTTAAACTCCTTCAAACAGTGCTCTACATTCAGAAAGACTCTAAGCCAATCAGGGTGCAGTATTCGGAAAGTTACAATTCCCTGGCCAGCCAAGAAGGCTAGCTCCCTCGTCCGTCCGCGCTTTCTCTCCTCCTCGTTTGAGTGACAGCTCTTCAAGCCGCTCAGCTCCTCCCAACTCCATTGTCCTCTCAGGCCTTCATTTTGCCATGTAATCTCTCTCCTACAGGTCCGTGCTAGGAGGAGGGTTGGAAAACCTTGCTCATCTTTAAAACCAAGCTGTAAACTGCTATCCTTAGCATTGCTCAACTTGACTTCAGCCATTCGTCACTACGCCGGTCAGGGGATCGGGATGTCCCTCCGAAAGTTGCCATGCTGGGCACCGGTACAGGGCTCGAAATGAGCAGTATCGCATCGCAGTTTGCACCACAATTTTAGACATTAGCGATACAAAATTAAAAGTTGCGTAGTAGTTCAGCGACGCAACATCATGGCGAAAGAACTTTACAATAATTTAAAAAAAATCCTTTTGCAGGCCTATAGCCCATTTATAATAGAACAATCATTGTGTTCCGTAAAATTCTTAATTCCAATCTCTACAGAAGTTAGGTTATTTTTATACCACGAGCAAAGAATGAACTTGAGAGAAATACTACCGTAATAAAGCATCAGAATATTTAGGTTTTCAAAAATAATGATGCAATTTATGTCACACTATCGCATTCTCTTGTTCTAGAGATGAACCATCAATTATAACGAAAGCGCTCTTTTACCTGCCAAGAAAAATAATTATGCTTCACGAAAACTGCTAACGAATATTTTGCAATTGCTACACAAGTTTTTATTTTGCATCGCAATTATGCTACGCACTTTTTTCTAGACATTTCGAGCCCTGCGGTAGAGTTTGTAAGTGAACTAGTTTAACTTTAAAAACATGTGACAAATTTTAGGACAATTATTCTAAATTTTTTTGATTTTAAGTTTAAATTTGACTGGCTGACGTCGCGATTGTGATAGACTCAGGCCATCGACATAGTTCTGTCATAGTTCTGTGCAGTAAAGTTGCCAGAGGATGTGCTAAGTGAAAGGATTTGTTCCATCTAAATTGTTAACAATTCTATACTTTGCATTTGTTTATCCCATAATTTTATACGGGGTTACTGTCGGGGGTGCAGTTTCTAACTACAAAAACTACAGCTTATTCTTGTACTTCAAAAAAGAGCAGTAAGAAATATTGCTAAGGCGACTTATGACGAACACTCTTTGCCTCTGTTTAAGAAGTTCAAAATTATCAAGGTTGATCAACTATATCACTACAATGTTTGTCTTTATGTGCACAGCCTTGTTTAAACTACCAGTATAACTCAGACTTTCTACAACAGACTTATCCGTGTGAAAACCTTCCATGATTGACATGACTACAACACCCGTAATTGTGAAAAACTCACTTTACCCAAGTGTAGAACTGATCATGCAAAACGACATCTCATCTACTCGGCTATAAAAAATTGGAATTGCCTCCCTCTACAGGTGAAAAATCCCAATAAACTTGTGTATACTTTAAAACAGTTTTTCATACATCTCGATGAATAGCTCTATCACGCTGGTCTCTTAACACGTGTTCATTCTTAAATTTACTAATGGTTGTTTATTTCACAATTGCAAGTTCACCTATTTGCACATAGGCTTTATAATGTATGTGTATACATACTTTTTTTTAATTTGTTTCGTTTCACCATAATAATATGTTGGTATTGTTGTATATTGGATCCCATTGCCCTTTTTATATTTTCATTAGTATATCATGCTGAGACATATGTATGTAATGGTTCTTCCCTGTAAAACAGGTTCGCAAGATCCTCGGGAAGTTTTCCCTTATGTTTTCACATTAAAATAAAATTCTATTCTATAACTTAGGTTTCAAGGTCCCTTCCAAAAAACCAGCTTTTACCGTAAATCGTGGATTAAACACCCATGGGCTTATGCAGTTAATTCGGCAAAAATAGGGAGGTGGGCTTTAAATCAAACATTATCAAAACATGCCAAAATAAATATACGCGCCGATTTGCAAGATCAGGTATTAGTCCAGATGCTCTAATATAATCTCAACCCAAGATTCAGTTATCGCCAAATTCTTCAAAAATAACGAAATCTACTGGAGTATGCTTGCCGTGAACATAGACTGTTAGACGACCTGTGCCACTGGTTTCAGTCTCTCAGTGCCGTCAGCCAGCCCAAACTTCACACCTGTGTATGGTCGCATGTTGACTTGAGGAGCCACCAAGTTGAACCAACGTTGAGACATGCCGCTGATTTCCGACCCTGATTCGATGCACGCAACAAAAGGGGAAGATTTAACTGTTACATCGAGATAAGCTGGCTGGCTACTAGTTCGTATTCCATTCAACGGAAAAGACTTACCTGCGTTTGGACAATAGCGCTGAATACAACCTAATTTGTTACATTCTCTGCAAATATAATCCTTGTATCTGTTTGGATCAAAATTGCCCTGTTTGCGAAAAGAGTTCCGTCTTGGACCTGACCCATCCAAAACATGCAAATTTATGAATACCGTAAGTCGTGGATTAAACGCCCATGGGCTTATGTAGTTAATTTGGCAAAAATATGGGGGTGGGCTTTAAATCAAGCATTATCAATTTTCCAACCTTTCTGGACATCTATTACAGAAAATTTGAAGCATTTGAACGATCTCTGAAAGACCAATTTTTACATCCTTTTAATTGCTGTGAAGAAGGGAGGAGGCCAGGTGAGATGCCTTGTGCAGGTGCTTGGAGCTAAAGGAAGAGTCCATTATTGCTACAGGGAGGAAAAAGGGGACCAAGAAACATGGCAACCACTACTATCTTTATTCACATCATTTAGCCTAAGTTTTAGGTAATTTTTCGTAGAAAAACGACAATTTGAAGGGTGGGCGTTACCTCCACTATTTCATGATTTTGACTTTACAGCATTTTAGGGGGTGTGCATTAGCTTCAACTGGGCTTTTAATACACGATTTACGGTATTCCCTATTATTTTTATTATAACCACCGTGTTATTCTAAATTTAATGATTCACTGAATCACGTCAATGTTAAAGAAGCATCTAGGCCCTTCTATGGTAGAACCCTAACATTGTACAGGTCTATTGGAAAGTATTGCAAGCTACTTGTTTTCTTGTAATGTTCTTTAATTAGAACAACCAAACTTTGATCTTAATCAAAAGTGTATGTAACTTAAGCCGTAGTTACTCTTTGCTGATTTATTGAAGTTTTACGGCTTTAATGTAGTCTTGTTTTTGTAGTTTTGCGACTTTAATTGTAAACCAGTTGAAATGTAAAAACCATTTAGTATTTTCTTTCTGTCATTAAAAAAAACCGACCAAAAGTTTTAAACCACAGTCAGACTTTGTTGATTAATGGCTAGTTTTAGTAGTTAGTGAAATTAACTGCTTTTAAAACCAGGAATCGCCATTAAACCCACCTGGTGGCAGCATTCATATGTATCAGGTATTTTGGATACATTCAGTCAAACCTAGTACTAAAATCTCTTCCCTCGCCGGGCAGTAGAAAATGCTATGTCTTCACCGCAAAAGTAAAAACAGGCACTTCAAATATCTTAACCTCCGCTAGAAGAGTATACCATAGCTCGGTGCACGCCAAGAAGCACCTATCGACGTTGGATGCGCCGTATCTGGTGTGTGTTCGTTGCTGATTACCATGGCTTGTGGTAATCGTCAACTCTTATTAACCCCTTTATATGTCATATTAAAAAACAAAATCACACCTAAATGACCAGGAAGAACACAGTTCACAGTCTCCTTCTAAAGAAAATCACGCACAACACGGAGGAAAAATAAGTTCTCACATAACCATTTGTAGACAAAAATTCGAAATGACGCGCGTGGAGGAGCACACCACTTTCCTCCGTGTTTCTTAATATGTCTTTGCAAAACCACTGTTATCACCGTTTACCCTTTCTATGGTTACATTTACGGTAATACATTTTAGAAAGGTAAAAAGGTAAAACTAGCCACCGTATTTCCCCCTTTTAGCACCGTACACCAGAAAAGAGCACCAGGAAAATAAAATGAGCTGGATGTGGAACTGATGTTCAAATTATGTATGCGGTTCGCGTTGTGACTAGGCTGATTACAGCTGTTGATTACCAGAAAGGACCAGTATTCTTAAACACCCAAGCAATATAATGTTCAGTGTTTTTTTTTTTATTATACTTGTGGTAGCTGAGAGCTCATTGCCGTAGTGTTACAATTAGTTAACGTTGATTTTTTTGTGTGTGATATTAGTGTTTGCTGATTTAATTCACAACTTTAACTTTTTTTCCCTCTTAGCGTAATTATACTTGCGATACTTGTGACACTGGCTACCTTGGCTCTAAACTAATGCTGGAAAAACATCATCGTCTTCACGTGAAGGTATTCTTTCTGCATTAAGGCATTCTGTAACATGGGATTAAGACTTGCAATATAGGCGCAGTTAACTCCAGAAAATACAAAATTTGAATTGTTTACCTAGCGTTTTTAGATGAAATGAAAAGTTATTTGTGTAACGTAGCGTCGTGTTTCTACCATTATTGGTGAGGCCACCTCAACACCAACAATCAAATACCTGAGGGCCGTACTTCCTTCGACGCAACGAACACCTTTTTTTCCCTTAGCGGCCGCTAGCGCTACCAAGGCCTCCAATAGACCTCACCCTTTAAACCATCATACCTCTGTGAAAAATTGACGAAATCTACTTATGTTTTCACCCCTTAATAACCCTGGACATTAACTACAATTCTACTGGAACAGATCCTCGAATTTCATCTTCAATAAATATCTACATCAGTTATGAAAACGTCTCAAACTGGACTTCGCCGCTAATAACGGACATGTTTTTTTTTCCCAAAATGAACACTATTTTCGCAACAGTTTTAAATTGGCTTAACCGATTTTCCTGAAATTTCTCTCCAATTGAAGGTTTCACTTGCACTACAATGTGGCCCAAACAGAATTAAAATCCGTTCATCCGAACTATTTACATTCACCAAAGCGTTTAGCGCCAAAACTTGATGCTCCCGAACGCAACTTCCGGTTGCCACTTACCACTGGAAAAATGTACATACTATTTCGAAATTATTACAGGCAAAAAGCTGACCAGCTTAGTGTTGTTTTAGGAGGGATTGCCAATTGACACTTAACCACGCATATACGTAATGGAAAAACACCTACGTTCGATTATTTTTTATTTAGGCTATATTTAAGGTGACGATTTTGAATATTTATGAAAAATGTCTGACCACTTTTAAACGTTGTCTGCTGCTGCAAACAATTTCAAATTTAAATAATGTGTTACAGCGTATCACAAGCTGGATTATTTAACCTTTTGCTTTGATGCTTAAAAGCATTTATAGAAAAGTGCAACCATCGTACTTTGAATGTTCTGTTCTGAAAATATTTGTTGACGCTCAAACTCAAAGTTCAGAAATACTCATCAGTATCTAGCGAATTTTCGATAGGCATATGTCCATACAGGTGTAAAATATAGTGCTCCTATCTTCTTCAGGCTTAAATGAACGTGCTTCCTCAGCGATCTGTATCGCTGTTGTGCTAGCTGATCATGGATTTTGAAAAACTAATGAGTATTTTTAACTGCTTATGCATTTATTCATAAAGCAGTTATTGAAATACAGTCGGTGAGAAAGGAGCTCGCGTCGTGGGCTATTGTCTAGTAACGTCACGTCCCACTCCAGTCGTTTAATCGAACGAGTCATGCCTATCACCTTTAGCGTCTGGCCGGATGTGACTGAATATCAGTCGATTTATCATGATTTCTATTAGAAGACGTGCCAGCAAATTGTAGGCGTTGTTATTGAACAGTTTATGGTTAAATCGTTTGCATATGAAGAGTTGTAGGTTTTTGACTAGGAAGTTTTTGCCAATTATGCTTCTATATGAAAAAGAAATTGCCTCGAAACGGGTCTAGTTGATGTCACCTTTTGAAAACATGCCACCGAAAACGGGATTCCTATCTGTCGTCCTTCTTTGGGCGAACCGGTAACTATCCCTGTATTCTATGCATATTGACAATTTAGGGAGTTATGTCGAACAAATAGCGGCTCCTGCTAATCAGATAGTCATTGTACAGTCCGCGGTAGTTATCGAAATATTATTTAGTGTAACAGTTGTGAGCCCGTTCGCAAGCAACGGGGTCGTGCGTAGATACGGACGAGCCCCGATAATTTTGTTAAACTCCTGGGTGTAATCCAAAACAATTTGAACTCCTAACTTGACTACAAATATCCTTTAGTAGTAGCAAGTGCATGCATAAATATCTTTTCGTATATTAGTGTAATCTGCATGAATAGCGCCAGCGTTAATCTTTACTGTTATATGTAATCGAAACTAGTAAAGGCCAGCTGCGCGCGTAGAAACACAATTGATAAACGTATCTCAATAGTCATCATATAAGGTACGCGCGTTAATCTCTAGATGCAACGCCGTTCTCCAAGGATCTTGGAATAGTAGTAATGTAGTCAGCGTGTTACCCGCTTGCCGTTCTCCTCTTCTCGCAAGGCGAAATCAAATTCATTCTACGACCAATAAAAAATAGAGGAGCTTTGTATTTCATCTGTTCAGACAATTTAGCTGTAGAAAGAAATTAGAAGTTGGCTGGTCATTGATGTAACTCGTCTGGAATCTCTCACTTTTTTTTACTTGGATATTTACAGGATTGCTCATCCTAACTCACTGCCCCCCTCCCCCACCTCAACAAAGAAAGCTACCAAACGCGAGAGAGACTTCTTCCTCTCCCCTCAACTCTGCCAAGTTATACTTTTCTTCTGGTAACCGGTAAGGAAGTGGTGATAGTGGGGAAGTGGGGAACGATTGACCTGGGTGTAGGTTGGGATCAACGGGTTTCAGGGCAAATTTTTTTTACCCCAAGCTGTGCCAAAGTATTATTAATTTTTTTTTATTCATTTACATTTTGTTTTATAAATCTTAAGTAATTCCGACTAAGGTCCATTTAACAGAATGAGAATTTTCCTTTGGCGTGATGGGGGGATGGTGGGCGTTAACTCTCTTCCCCCCCCCCCCACACATCCAAAGAAAATCGAACGTGGCTATATTGCATGCCTGAATGTGTAAACAAGGTCTCGTATCAGACATCCTTGGTGAGGCCACCTTGACACCAGCGATCAAAAACCTGAGGGTAGAAAATTTTCGTTTCACGACAAACGCTTCTTTTTTCTTGACACTCCAGCACCAAAAAGACCTCGCTACGTAACCTTGCATATCTCCCTGGAAAACGAACTAAATCGACCCATTTCTTCAGCCCTTAATATACAAACACATCCTCTACATTTCCACGGAAACAGATCATCAAATTTCATCTCCAATAAAAAACGGCAGCAGTTAGAAAAAACGTCCAAACTGTGCCGCAGCGAACGCAACTTCCGGTAGCCGTTTTCCAAAACTCTGTATATTTTGTAATTTATTCTTTGAATTTCTTTTAGGCATAAAGCCAAACATACTAGTTAGTTGTGCAATGGGAGAGGCTGCCATAACGGTACTTAACCTCACATACATGTAAGGATACGCACCTAGAACAATATTTTTTATTTATAATTCGAGTGACGACTTTTGTTATTTATGAAAAATGTCTGACCCTCAATTTCACTTGTCTGCTTCTGCAAATAGTTTAAAACTAACCTAAATGCGTTAGAGCATTATTTATTACTAGGCTGGTATATTTAATCTTTTATTTGTGCACAAATGCACCTTAGTAAACTTAAATTCTTGCCATGAACCCTACCGGAGCTCTTAGTGCGTGTTAGTGTATTTTAACGGACCCAGTGTTTATTATATGTTTATTTGCTTTAAAA